>VDFB02201811.1:0-20698 GCA_007258455.2 Sequoia sempervirens | reverse complement strand
TATGTCTATGTCTATGTGTAACTGTATGTCTATGTCTATGTCTATGTAAATTTGTATGTGTATGTGTATGTGTATGTGTATGTATATGTATATGTGTATGTCTACGTGTATGTATATGTATATGTAAATGTGTGTGTGTATAGATGTGTGACGAGGTCTTAAGTGGACAACCTTGCCACACCTACTTCTCTCAGTTAGCCACCCTAACACTCCACTACGTCGCATTTATCACTCGATGCCCCTTGCTATACTTCTCTACAGTCGTGTTTAATTCACTTATGTCTATGTCTATGTATATGTGTATGCATATGTGTATGTGTATGTGTATGTGTATGCTTCATAAATTCAGACCTACAACAATTGTATCTTTTTTAGGTGCCATTGATTAATTTGGGGGTGTCCTCTACTTTATATGATGTGCACCTATATGTCGGTCCTCCACAACTTTAAAAAAAAAATCATCCATTATAACAGGCACGATGACATCAAACATAAATCAGATTTAAAATGCACACTTAATAACATTCATTTCAAAACAAAACAAGTACACGCTGGTAGCCAAACATGATGAAGTGTATCCAACTTGTATCTAACATATAACAGTAGCATTCTGACATGGAATTTAAACAACCCAAATATTAAGACATGCACCCTTCCCCATAAACTGGTAAACCCAACTGTTGCACTAATGCAGGTGTCACTTTCACATTAATCACAACTACAACGTAAACAAGGTGCCAAGTCAACACAATTCAAACCCATCTCACCCATCTTTGAGCAACTAGCGAACCCATTACAACCATGTTTCCCATCGTAGCATAACCAAACCAACAAGCAAATGCATATGCCTGTCTCATCGATCATGAAACCTACAACACATATCAGCATGATTGTCCCATCTCGCCAAGTAGGGTGCGAACGTAGTCGTGGTGAACTCCAAACTCCCATCTGCTCCCATTTTTACAAGTTGTAAGGCACCCATTATTAAATACAAAATTATGGAAACAATTGCAAACAATACACCAAACTAATCAATTGAATAATTAATGGCCGAAATCAATCAGATTCACCAAACAACCGTCAATCAGATTCAAATAATTCCCAATTCAAATAGCCATGAAAACCTTCAAGTATTCACATGTATTACCATAGAACAATAATGAATAGTAAAGCTTTGTTAGAACACGTATTTAGGGGACCTAGTTTTCCTAAGGCCTTTCATGGTTGCCTATGTAGCACTTCATAGTTGAAAGGTCCAATTGTAGACAAAGTGCAACATAGATTACCATTACAAAGGCTTTGGGAAAATCAAGTCTCCTTAAACAATTATATCTTGTAACAATTGCACAAACTTTGACACTGCAAATTGTGTTTAATACTTGTATGGTTGGAATTTACAATTCTTTTCATGGTTCCAACATGGAGGTCTAATATTCAATTAATTTGGGGGGATTCTCTTTTGCATAGGTTATCCTTCATCAAATCAGCCTTGCAACAATTCTATCAATTTTAGGTGCCTTTGTTAATTGCAAGTGTGTTCTATTTTATAGGTGCTTTGATTCATTTGGGGGTGTTATCTTTTTAATAGGTTAGGGTAGATCAATTGAATCATGCAACTATTGCAGCTTTGTATTTGAATTAGGGGACTTGGTTTTGTGAAGGATTTCAATGGTTACCTATGCAACACTTCACAATTTGAATGGAATTGTGGACCTGTGCAACATAGGTTGCCAACAGACGAGCGTTCATAAAATCAAGTCTCCCTAATTATTCATTATTGAATGCAAGAATACACATGACTCTATAGGGGAGAGGAGCCGATACGTGTGCATCCAATTTTCTACGGTCTACATTAACAAAACAACCATATTTATATGATTGAATTGATGAAGCACAACCAATGAAAAAGATAACCAATGTGTATGTGTATATAAATGTATATGTATATCTATATGTATATGTGTATGTGTACATATACGTACATGTATATGTATATGTGTGTGTGTGTGTATATATATATGTATGTATATATATATATATATATACATATGTGTATATATATATATGTATACATATATGTATACATATATGTATACATATATATATGTATACATATATGTATACATATATATACATATATGTATACATAAACATATATGTATATAGAATTGTTTACATGTAAAACCTATGAAAAAGAGAACCCCAAATTTATCTATGGCATCGAAACAACCAACAATATTATTTGTTACTGCAATGACAAATTACAACATTGCTTATATGCATTCATTTGAAAAATAGAACACCCCCAAATTTATCTGTGGCACGGAAACAACATACAATGTTATGTATATGTGTATGTGTATGTGTATGTGTATGTGTATGTGTATGTGTATATATATTTATATGTATACATTTATGTATATATGTGTATACATGTATATTTATTTACACATACATATATGTATATATATGTGCATATGTATATAGAATTGCTTACATGCAGAACCTATGAAAAAGAGAACAACCCCAGGTTTATGAATGGCATCAAAACAACCAACTATATTGTTTGTTATTGAAATGAAAAATTGTAGCATTGCTTACATGCATTCATTTGCATGACTGAATTGAATCACAACAGAATAATATATATGCATTCATTTACATTGAATTGAAGATGAAGAATCACCTATGAAAAAGAAAACACCCCCAAATTCATCAATGGCACCTAAAAAAGATAGAATAGTTGCATGACTGAATTGTATATGTATATGTATATGTGTATGTATATGTGTATGTATATTGGTATGTATATGTATGTGTGTGCTCAATAATGCATGTATCACTGATATATACATATACATATACATATACATATATATACATATATAGAACATCTATGTATATGAATATTTATATACAAATATATATATACATATATATACATATACATGTTCATATACATATACATATACAATATAATGTGTATGTAATAATATACATATACTCTATATACATGTATACATATACATATACATATGCATAATGTATGTAATAATATACATATACATATACATATACATATGCATATGCATATGTATGTATGTGCTCTATACATATATATATATATATATATATATATATATATATATATATATATATATATATATATATATATATATATATATATGCATAAAGATATACATATATGTATATGTAACAATGGAAAGAAGCTGCTTGTAACATTCACCAACCAATGTCTATCCATCTCTTAATTGGAGTCCGAGCATCGCAGGTTGTGGTAAAGGTTTGAAACTTGCAGAGGATGAACCGAGCACACAGTTACGTGCAAGTGAAGAAAAAATGAGAACTTGCTAGAATGAAAGGCTGTAAAGATGGTGAGAAGAGTGAGGCACTAGGGGCATTGAATGCAAGTTGGCTCGGAAAATATGTATGTATATGTGTATACATATGCATACATAGACATATGTATATGTATATAGATATGTATATGTATATGTATATGTATATGTATATGTATATGTATGCATATACATATGTATATGTATATGGGTATGTATATCCATATGTATATATGTATATATGTATACATATGTATATATATATGTATATTCATACGTATATGTATATGTAAATGTATAGGTTGGTTGGAAAAATATTGTGGAGTGGCATGGAGCTAAGGAGAGGAGACTTGCATTCAACACGACAGTTGAGAAGTATAGGAAGTGGTGGTGAGTGATAAATGCGACACCGTGGATTCTTAGGGTGGAAAACTGAGAGAAGTTGACATGGAAAGGCTATCAACTTCGGATATCATGCCATGCAAGAAGTGGCACCTGAGGTGCCTACATATCGGTCGACGGGTCATTTTTTTGATTTGTAAAATGCGTGGACAAATATCGTCCTCCCATGTGGAAAAATATATCAAAAAAGGAATAAAAAATGACAAAATTCCAATGAAGAAGCAAACATTGCAAATCAAAATAGTGGCACATTGCAAATTACATAGAACACACATTGCAATATGATCATAATACATTGCAAATCAAAACAATAATGATGCATCTGTAATTATCATATATTTAAAAATGCCAACGAAGAAGCATACATTGCAGATCAAAACAATAAAACACATTGCAAATTACATACAACACTTTTTGGAATTTGATAAGATTACTTCACAAACCAAAAAAATAACGATCAATCTGTACTTATCAAAAAATTACAACTATCCACAATTTCGGTGCATTTGTAAATATCAAAACTTCTAAAGTGTATGAAACTTGAATTGCATGTGAAAAAAAAATAAGAAGGTAGCATCTAGTTGCTACTATTGTGAAATGGATCTTGGCTGGTTGGGGTGCCAATTTCCATGTTCTCGTCCCCTTCCACTCGACGAGGAGTGCCGCATACATGAGTGGGACTTGGAATGGTAAATTGGGTGCAAGTGACATGTGTTGGGGGTGGTGGTGAACACATTTGTACATCTCGAGTGCCAAATTGATATAGATATCAACAGTGCCCTGAAGTCAGATTGGGAGAGGATTGAATAATTCATTGCTGTGGTGAACTGAGGGATATTAATGTTGAGAATATCACAGAAGACTCCATTACTTTGAGACAATAGATTAGAAGGGTTCCTTAACTGCCTCTCTCTTTTTAAAGCCCTTTGTTCCTCCTCAATCTCTTTTTCCTTTCAGTCATGTTGCTTGTGAAGCCTCTCTTGCTCCTTTTTTACATCTCTATCCTTTTTTTGTTGTAATTTCTGTTGCTCTTTTTCTTTTCACAGTATCTCCTTCTCAATTCTAGAATTCTCCTTCAACTCCATTGCCACAATTTTTGCTGCCCTTTTCTCCTCATTTTGTTGTCTCTTTCTTGCTTTTATCTCCTTGACCTCTTTCTTCCTTTCCTCTTGCTCCATTAAAAACCTCATGTATTTATCTGTTGTCAACAATTGAGATTGTTTGCTGATCTGAATTGCACGAACTTTGGATTTCTTTTGACGGATAGTGTGCATAGGCAGCTTGAGGAACTTGCTAATGTGTGAAACTGTTTGTGTTTCTTCTGTCCCATTTGACTTTGTGGAAATGACCTCCTCCACTACCTGTGAGCCCTTTGGTACATCTTCATTTCCTTGTAAATCTAAATTGCAAGAAGGAGCATAGTAATGCACAACTTGAGAAAGGTCAATTTCTGGTGGCAGTGATGGGAAAGTATAGGTATCCTGTTGTTCTAGTACTTCCAAATGAATGCCCAAGTTCATTGCTCCCTCAACTAACTAGGATGGTTGGCTTTGTTGTGATGGAAGATCTAAAATTTTGCTAAATTGATCAATGGGGCTATCCACCATGGGAGGGGTGTGTTCATTAACCACCACTTGTGCAATTGATTCAACAGGACAACTATGAGGTGAGTGTCATGTTTCTATTGCAGTCTGCAAGTGTCCATTTGGAAGAGTGGACTATAATATTGCAACATCATCACTTGACATACCAAGTCCAGAAAGATTGAGAATTTTTTCAATTGCGTTAGCATCCTTGTTGACCACAAATGTCTCATTGGGATGCATGTTGTTAACAAGTGCATCAGGATTTAGCAGCCATATACCAGTCCTTTTAAACCCAAATTTGATGTTGTCAATTGTCAAAGCTCTTTTCATCGCTTTGTTGCCTAACATTGCAAGTTCTCTCCTCCTTACTTCAATGTTTGGAAACCTTGACAAAAAATCTACATGTTCTAATTTGAAGTAAGCTTTAAAAGGTGCAAACACACTCACATCCAACTACTATAGCTTATGTGATGTGTGTGATGGAAATTTTAACAAATCTACACCAATTTCTCTTGCTTCATGGATGGTTGCGAGTGCTACATGGCTTCCATGGCTGTCAAAGATCAACAACACCCTGTTGGTGGGCGAGACACCGCCTAGAACTGAGGTTTTGAAGTGGGTCAACTAATCTATGAAATATTCTTTGGTCATCCATGCATGGGGTTGGGCTGCCATGCAAGCACCTAGTTCATAGTCTATGATGTAATTATCTATGTTCACACTCCCCTTGAACAAGTAGAGTCCTGGAATGCTCTACCCGACAACATTGACACAACATAGAATGGTTATCCATTCACAACTCTTTGGGATAATGTAAGAGACATTCTTGCTACCTTTTCTTGCGAGCACCTTCATGGACCCATTTTTTCCTGCTTGGATGCTAGTTTCATCACAATTCCATATACGATTAGGACCATATGGAATGAATTTGTATGCTACAGACAGTGTTTTGTAGAATGCGGCTACAACATTAGCTCTAAGAATGAATGCCCTATCTTTTTCTATGCTTCAACAATTCGTAATGCAAGTTCAGGATGTCTGTGCTTGAAGCCTGTCCACTAGGACTTCCCTGGGAACACACTGGTGAAAGGGTTTGGCCTATGCTGACATATTTGGGAAACCTCAGACTTAAGATTGACTATCTCAAGACCATGACCAATATCAGCCATTTGCTTGCACCATTCACAATAAGATGTTCTTCCTCTTCACTGAGGACTATTGGCAGACCTTTCTTGGAAGTTGTTGTTAGATCCCCTAGCCATTTGGACCATGTGGTTGTTGGGATTGACCAATTTTTGGAAGCCCCCCTTATCAACATGTCATTCTCTTCAACGTCATAGAGTTCCCTTTTCATGTCATCTGAAGACCATAGCTTTTGTATTTGTTTTACCCTCTACGGTATTTGAGGTGTAGTAACCTCAATCTGTGGTATTTGAGGAGTAGAAACCTCATCTACTTGTGCAACAAGATCTATTTCAGGGGGGAATCTAGCTCCTCGTTTGTCAGAGGGAAACCTTGTCGTGGATCTTTTCTTTTTTTGTTCCCAGTACAGGTCACCACTGCATTACCCTTGGCCATCTACACAGAATAAGTACAATCAAAACAATGATGCTTGAACAGAAGAATAATTAGTTTGTAATGCAGAACATATGAGAATAAGATAACCAGAGTGAATGATAATGCATAACCTATGAAACATAAATGGTAAAATATGAAACATAGATGCTTGAATAGTTATCGTTATATGTATGAAGAGAGTGATGCTTGAACAAAAGATTATTTAGTTTTTGTATGTGTTATCTTTTTAGTTTGTTGCATTTCAATCCAGATCATCTATTCTAACAGTTTAGAGAGTTGCATCTATTCTGGAGTGAGCAAAATAAGGAAATAGACGAGTAAGAAGCACAAAATTACAAACTATGCAAGGGAGTTAGAGTTTAAGAACATCTCATATCTCTTAAGCATTTACAACATTAACATTCTCATGCACAACAAAGTGAAAACCACACTCATATTTTAACTGACACAATACAAAGCTTACAAATGAAAAACAGTAAGAGTTTAAAAAAGCTCACATATTTTGTCTATGACGAACTCATTGATAGGCATAAATATTTGTGAATTGATGAAGCAAAACCTATGAAAAAGATGAAAAAACCTAATAAAAATAGAAACCTTAGTGACTGATAGTGCAAAACCTATGAGAATAAGCTATCTAGAGTGAATGACAATGTAGAAGCTATGAGAATAAGATAACTAGAGTGAATGATACTGGAGAACCTATGAGAATAAGATAAGCAAAGTGAATGATAATGCATGACACATGAAACAAAAATGGTAAACCATGACTAATATTTACCATATAAACAATAATACAAAACCTATGAGACTACGATAAGCAAAGTGAATGATAATGCAAAACCTATGACACAAAAATGCTAAACTATGACTGTAATATTTGCAATATAAACCCTACTGAAACATAAAGGCTAAACTATGCTGTAACATTTTCAATATTAGGGAAACATAAATGGTAAACTATGACTGTAATATTTGCAGTATAAACCCTAGGGAAACCGAAATGGTAAACTATGATTGTAACATTTGCAATATAAACCTTTGGGAAACATAAATGGTAAATTGTGACTGTAATATTTGCAATATAAACCCTAGGGAATGTATATGCTAATGAATAATTGTAATATTTGAAAAATAAACCCTAGGGAAAGATTTAAATGGTAAACCATGACTATAATATTTGCAATATAAACCCTAGTGATAGATAAAGAAACACCTGTGACTGTAATATTTGCAATATAAACCCTAGGGAAACATAAATAAAAACCTAGGACTGTAATGGTTGTAATGAAGATCACTATAAAGCTTACAAATGGAAAACAATAATGGCTATAATGAAGAACAATATAAAGTAAACAAATGGAAAAGTGTGAAAGGAAACCTGGAACAATATTGATGTTGGTGTGCACTGGAATATGAGTTGTTGACTCCCCTTGATGTTAACTCGGTGAATTTTGTGCTTGTCATTCCTCCTTTTCTTATGTCGCTCATTGCAGAATAAGTGAATACTTGAAGGTTTTCACGGCTATTTGAATTGGGAATTATTTGAATTTGATTGATGCTTGTTTGGTGTGGTGAAATAAATTGTTGTTCTATTTTGAATTTGAATTCAGTTTCGTATGAATTGGAGATTTGATTGATTTCGGCCATTAATTCTTGACTTGATTGGTTTGGTGGATTGTTTGAAATTGTTTCCATGTTTTGTTTTTAAATAATGATAGCCTTACAGGACTGTTAAATGGATGCTGGTGGGATATTTGTCTTTGGCTCCAATATGTGCGCACCCTACTTGGTGAGATGGGATAGATTGAAGTTGATACGTGTTGTAGGTCTCATGGTTGAAGGGACAGGCCGATGCATTTGCGTGTTGGTTTGGTTATGCTACAATGGCAAACATTGTTGTAATGGGTTCACCAGCTGGTGAAAGATGGGTCAGATGGGTTTGAATGTTGTTGACTTGGCACCTTGTTTATGTTGTGTAGTTGTGATTAATGTGAAAGTGATGCCTATATTGGTGTGATAGGTGGGTTTACCAGTTTACGGGGAAGGGTGCATGTCTTAATGTTTGGGCTATTTAAATTCCATGTCAGAATGCTACTTGTTATATGTCAGATACAAGTTGGATACACTTCATCATGTTTGGATGCCAACATGTACTTGTTTTGTTTTGAAATGAAGATTATTAAGTGTACATTTTAAATCTGATTTATGTTTGATGTCATTGTGCCTATTTATGGAAGAATTTTTATTTAAGTTGTGGATGATCGATGTATAGGTGTAGGCCCCAACGAGTGCATGTCCCATCACATGTTAGGCCCCCGCCTACGTATCAGCTCCTCTCCCCTATATATATGCCTATTATTTCCATCCACCACTCTTCCCTATCTACTTTTTTCAGTGTTGGTTCCAAGTGACCCAATTGCCCTAGGCCCCCCTTGGAGGTTAGGGTAGGTAGGAAGGAGGAGATAGTTGGGACCTTAAATGAATTGATCCAAAGTGTCTAGTCATATAGGGTTCAATGTGACCCAATTTCATTCTAAAACTTTCTTAATTTGAACTATTTGGACATATCACCTGCCCTTGTGAAGGGTGACCTTCCCAATAGTTAAGACATGATTCCAATTCTTTCGATACCACTTGTGTTTATTCTCCTTGTTGTAAAGATAAAATGGTAGGATGGAATTTCCAACCCTCTTGACTGTTAGGATAGAGAATGGTAGGATGAACCACTCTCTCCTTCTATTCTAGTAAAGAGAGAATGTGGAGTTGATTTATAGATACACAATTAATCTATGTTACATCCACCATATAATTAATCTATGTAACATCCATCAGTAAATTGGGGGCTACAGTTATAGTGAGGGGTAGGGTCTACCATTCCACCCTTGTGAACCTAAGACAAGGCCCTAAAGTTGAAGGGGCACTTCAAAGTGGTTGCCCCCTTATAGATAGTTCCCTACCCGAGATAAGGTGAAGATCACCCTACTGTCTTAGAAGAAATAGACTCTTTGTAGGCATTGACCCATCATCGAGCATTGAAACTTTGTCCCAACTTCCAAGTCAAGTAAGGGGAAGAAATATTTGAAACCATTAGTCTAGGCATGACAACAAACTGTTGGCTGATATCCACCCACCCACTTGGTAGGCTTAGTACTAGAGTGTTAACAAATTAGAGAAAGGGCCACCAATAAATCTACTTTCAACCTACTAATCTACTAGAACTACTCTACCAAAACCATTCTACCAAAACTATTGTGAGCTCTTCTACTAGAAACACTCTTACTCCTCTTCCTCCCACCCACCTGGGGGGTTGTCCTATCTTTTAATCCATCCATCAACCTTAATATTGGGAGAGAGGGGACCAAATACACTACATGAACTATAGGAGGGGCCACCTGTGGCATCTACCTGTTAGACTAACTCTGAGAATTTGAGAAATTTCTTCTTGTTCGAGTTCAAGCCATTCCTTCCTACAACTATATAAAGGAGGGGTCAATTGCCATATTCTATACATATTATGCCCATCATTGTAATTCTCCCTACACAAGAATAATAGGGGGCTCAAGAGGGGGTAGGAAGAGATAGATGGTGAGGGATTCAAGGGTGGGGAGGGCCTACTAATTCACCAAGGCCCCTAGAGGTAAATTTGATTTTTCTTATCAACAATATATTGGTATGGTTGTTTCATTTCCTTTATTCTGGTTTTTTGGTTGGACTAGGAAGTTGTTTGAAGATAATGAATCATAGAGGAGGGGCCCTCCCCATTTTTATATTACCCCAAGGCTTGCCACCTACTACAATTGTGATAGGGGATTGCTCTCCCATATATATATATATATCCTTTCTCTTTACCCCTTCTTTCTCCTCTCTTTGAACATCTCTTTTTCTATCTTCCTTTCTCTTTCTTATTTTTGTTTCTCTCAATCTCAATTTCTTCCTTATGTCTCCCTCACCCCTTCTCTCTTCTCTACTTATCTTTCCCTTTATATTTCTTATCTTTGTCTCTATCTATCCTACTCTATCTATTTATCTATTATCATCTCTCTCTATCAATCCTAAATATCTCTATATTTCACTCTTTTTATCTTTCTACCTCTCTTTATCTCTTTATATTTCTATCTCTACCCCCTCTCTTTGTGTGTATATATAGATATATATAATAGATCACAAAGAAGTATGGGCCCTCCCCATTATATATTCTCTCACTTTGCCCCTTCTTTGTACATCTCTTTCTCTATTTTCCTCTTTTTTCTCCTTTTGGTTTCTCTCTATCTCAATTTATTCCCTTTGTCTCCCTCACCCCTTCTCTCTTCTCTACTTATCTTTCCCTTTATATCACTTATCTGTCTATCTCTCTCCTACTCTATCTATTTATATATTTCCATATCTCTTTATCAATCTCCCCTTATATATCTTTTATCTCTCTTGCTCTCTTTTTATCTATCTACCTCTCTCTATATCCCTTTGTCTCTATGTCTCTATTTATCTTTATCTCTACCCCCTCTTTGTATATATATATTCTCCTCCCGCCTCTCTCTCTCTCTCTCCTCTTTTTCTCTTCCATATAGATATATTTACCTCCCCCTCTCTCCCCCTTTTTTCTTACTCTCTCTTTCTCTCTATATATCTCTATTTTTATAATTCTTTGTCTTTCCCATCTCACCCCCCTCTCTTTCATTAGAATATGTGTTTTGATCTTGCTCCTAATATCAATAATATTAAAAATATAGTTTTCAAACTATAAAATAGAAAAATTCAAATTCTAAGATATAGAGTTTGTTTTTGTCAAAATGAATATTTTGGGTTATTTGTTATCTCTTCTAGACATGTTCAATGCGTAGATCTCTTTGAGCTCTATAATTTCATACAAAAAGAGTCCCCACAACCTCCTAGATCAAAATTGATGGCCTTTGAAAGTTGGGTAATCCACAATAGAAATACAAAAATATATGAAATAAAAGAGTTGTAAAAGGGAATCACTTATGATACATGTTGCATGTCATAAGACATCTATAAATGAAGCTAAAGGAACCAAAATATAATGCCTAATTTGGTGAGTGGATTATGACGAGCATATGATAGGTGGAAGCAATGTGTTATTTTTAGCTCAAGGAGTCATCTTGGGATTTGGACACCACATTTTAGATGATTTTAACTTATGTTTTTCCAAATTACTATTTGATGGTTTCTGTAATACCCCTCATGTTGCTATTGGGACTTATTATTTTTCTATGCTTTTGTTTGATACTTTGTGACTGTGATAGTACTATTTATTGTTTGGTTTGGTGGAGTGGATAGTTAGACTGTTTGGTGATTATGTTACTTCATTTGAGGACATGGATAATTGATATGACATTATGGTTTGGTGATGTTAATTTGATTTCAGTAATACATTGTGATGCAGTGATTTAGTAATTTATTTTATGATGTGATCAGTTAGTTGGAAATGTTATTTCATAATTGATATTATAATTGTTAGTATAGTTTTGGTGAGAGGACAGTGTAGCACCACTCGTTTACGAGTGCCCTGCTACGATACAATTCCTTCTCACAATGTGATGATTTGATATTATATATATATATATACATGTACACGATCTCATTTGTATGCAGGAATTGTAGGTACAAAGTCTCGATTCCACCTGCTTCGGTAGGACAGGGCGAGCATCAAATTACCCAACGGGCATGATGTTGAAACAAAGATGACAAGGAAGTCACCCCATCCCATGTTTGTCAAACCCTCTTGTTTGAGTGGTATTGTGCGTCCTTGTTTTTGTCATTTTTGTAATTTATTATTGTGGTTTGTGTGAGGTTACTTTTGGATTTATTTTACGTTGATGTTTTGTATAAGGTTATTTATATAAGTAAATGATGAATTAAGTGTTGGACATGAGCATCAAATTACCCAACGGGCATGATGTTGAAACAAAGATGACAAGGAAGTCACCCCATCCCATGTTTGTCAAACCCTCTTGTTTGAGTGGTATTGTGCGTCCTTGTTTTTGTCATTTTTGTAATTTATTATTGTGGTTTGTGTGAGGTTACTTTTGGATTTATTTTACGTTGATGTTTTGTATAAGGTTATTTATATAAGTAAATGATGAATTAAGTGTTGGAATAATTGGTATTAAAATATAAAAGTCTTATATTAAAAGTCATGTGATTTATTTAAAAGAGTAAATTAAATTGTTTAAAATTTAGTATTTTGATAATTTAATTAAATAAGCTTGTTGAGGATAATTATGAAATAAAATTATTTAAATAAATGAAATTGTGTGAATTGCAAGTAAAATTGCAAAATCACAATTAAAAACAAAAAGTATTGTTAAATGGGAAAAAAACAATAAAAGAAAGAAAAGATAAAAAGGATGAATGAGTGTTGAGTGTTGGCTAAAAAGCTGGGATTAAAATTAGAAAATTTCTTTTAATTTGGATTTTTAGAGTTTTTGAAAAAGAAGAGATATATTTTTTTTATTTAATAGCAAATTTGTGAGTTTTTCATTGATGGGAAAATTTATTGAAGTTACACAAATTATTGAGTTTGAGATTTGGACTCTCTCTAGTTCTTTTCTGTAGAAAGTTATTTAGTTTTCATTGTTTTGAAAGTGAAGTTATTCTGGATTAAGTATTACATTAGAAATTTGAACAAGGAAATCGGGTGGAGAAATTTTGAAGAAGGAATGAAAGCTCTTTGAAAAGGCAATTGGGATCAAGCAAAGCTTCATCAAATTTTCAATAGCGTAGAACTCCAGGTTCCATTTTCTTGTTTCTTCAATTTTCTCATTCAAAGAAAAATAAAAATAGATAAATATGATTTATGTGAGAAAAGAAACAATATGAGGTTTTAGAAAATTCTTTAAAAAAAAAAAACTGAGAACAATATTCATCTTATGAAGATGCCCAATTTGTCTATGATTTGATATGAATGAAAACATTGTATTTCCTCTGGAACAAATAAATTTTGATTATACACTCTTATATATATATATACCTTTAGAGTATATATATATTTATATATATATAATATACATACATCTGTTTGATAATCAATTTTCCTATAGAAGTTGGTTTTGAGAAATGTGTATATATATATATATATACATACATTATATAAATACATATATATATTTATAATTTTTATTATAGTTAAATGAAATGGTGTCAATATTTTTTGACTTCTGAGCCGAATCGTGCCAATGTCGGCATTTTCATTTATGGTGGAAGTTTTATTTTAAAAAAAAATTGTTATAATTTTTTTTTAAAGTTTTATTGGGGCAGGTGGGGTACTCCATGCCTTTCCCCACACGCTGGTTGTAGACAACACCATATGGATGGTCACAGAGTAGATAGTAGATCTTTGCAAGTAACTGTGCGCATGGATCACAATTGTGTTTTGTTTTTTATTTGTTTTTTTTATATATAATATAAATATATATATTTATAATTATATTAATATATATTAATATATATATATATATTTATATTTATATTTATATTAATATGTGTTAATATAAATATATATATAATAAAAACAACGTTATATTATTTCATATGTTGAAAATCTGATTTTTATAACTGTGATGGTTAATGGAAAATAGAAGTAAATTATTTATTTATGTCTAAATTATTATCGAATTTCCTTATTTTTAAATCTTATTGTGGAAGTAGAGATTTTTGCAATGGATTAAAAAAATTGTTTTCGTTCATTGTGTAAAAATATTATGTTGATTTGAGTTGAGATCTTGAGAATTTGTTGGGCTTTCTCTTACCATTAGATTATTGTTTTCTTTTGTTTTCGATGTGGGAACCTAGTTGATTTTGTGAACCTTAGGCTTCCAAAGGCGTGATTTTCTTATTGGATGTTTATCCTTGTTTTATGTGCTCTTGGTGTTGCATAATTTTAGTATTATTATTTTGGAAGGGTTGTACAAGTTTTGTTGAGACTTCGATTAGGTGTTTTTAGCGAGATGGGTTACAATGCCTCGCATGTTATTGATTGAGTTTTTAATGCTTTGTTCCTATGGTACAACCCTTGCTTGATTTTGTTATGTTTGGGGTCTCAGGGAGAGTGGCTCTTCGTGGGGGCCGACGCCTCAAAAGGAGGAAGGGCTCAGGATAACCCACATAAGAGTAGATTAACAAGTGAAAATCTAATAATAGAACTTAGGGGGATGGGTAGTAAAAACACATAAGATAATCTTGGATACCTCATCTATGCATTAGGGCTATTGCAGACTAATGGTAGACTGAGAAGGTTGTGGTCGGCAAAGTTGTAACCTCGTCCTCAGGAGAGGTGAACGGCTCCGCATGAGTCACCCTATGGGGCTAGCGCCTCAAGTAGGAGGAATGGCCAGGATAACCATAGATGGGGGTTGACGCCCCATGTTGGAGGAAGGGCCAGGATAACCCATGTAGGCTATGCGATGACACTCTCCACTAGATACCCTTATGCCTTGTTTCTTGGTTGCCTCTGGAATTGTGTTCTGATTGTTGTTTTAGATTCATTTGGAAATGTTTTATGATTGTTTCTTTGGTTACTTGGTTAATGGTTTTTGCCTTGGTTTGTTTGTGATGAGATTTATGGCTTTATGTTTATTATGTTGACTCATGGATGTTGTCATTTATGTCCTTTGCAATCCTTGATGTTGTATTGGAATTATTGTACTATATTGTTCTTTATTGG
The DNA here is from genome assembly GCA_007258455.2 of Sequoia sempervirens. Classification (NCBI taxonomy): domain Eukaryota; kingdom Viridiplantae; phylum Streptophyta; class Pinopsida; order Cupressales; family Cupressaceae; genus Sequoia; species Sequoia sempervirens. Next base: position 5,090 of record VDFB02201811.1, on the reverse strand, counting down.
ACTTGTCTTATGGCATTCTTGGTCGTGATTACTTCCTTGTCACCTCTGAGCATGAGGGTGGGTTATTTATAACCCACGTGGTCAGGTGGAATGTGCTTCGCACTCGTTGGGTTCCCCATCAACGTTCTTTCTTCCCAACATTCTTCAGTTGGAGCTTGTACCAAATATTCATTTTTTAATTTTGACAGTATTTGTACTATGTATTTATCCCACATGTATGGGAGATTTCATTGTATTCATTATTGAGAAAATGTAATGTATTAAACAATGATGTATAAATTATGCACCTTTGTAACCATTCGATTTAGGAGATTCATTATGGTTGTATCACGTGATGTAATTATATTTATGTTTATGGATATATGTTTGTTATCTTTTGAAAATGGACATTGTAATGATTATGATGGCTGTTAGATTAGTTATGTTATTTAGCCATATGTGTAAACTTTCGTTATGTGTTATTTATGCGATGTGACCTCACGTGCCCTAGAGGACTTGACGTTATGTTGTTAATGTGAAATTTAATTATGTTTAATGTTTCGTTATATGTTACTTTGTATTATTAAAAAAAAAGTGCAATGTTTTGTCCTTTGGGGTTTGCACGATGGGCGTTACAGTTTCATGTTTTGTTTCTTCTATTTATTGGATGCTTGAAATAAAGGTTTTCATAAGAGTTTTTGTAGCTATTGTTATATAACCAAAATTATTCCAATTCTCTAGTTGGTGATACTCCTATAGAGGCTAGCCCTGCAAGTATATTGTAATCTTTTATTATTGAATAATATATTGAGTAATTTAGAGTGTGGGATTTTTCTCCTACAAAGTTTTTCCCACATAAGTCACTATGTTATGGTATATTTCTTTTGTATTTATTTACTTGCACAATTGTGTGATTAATTTAATTTTATGCATTTATCTCCTCTCATAAATAAGTGTATTGATAAGTGTAGACAATGTATTCTACACATTTGCTCTATGTGTGTGTCTACACCTCTCCCTCTCTCTCCCTCCCTCTTGATCCGTAGAAAGTTAATTACATTGTTACATTTTTATAGATTAATTTCAATAATATTATATTTAAAAAGTTATATTATATTATAATTAATATATATTATATTATATTTATATATAATAATTTAAATTATATAGAATATAATATATGATAATAAATATAACTATAATATATATTTTTTAGTTTAATGCAATGTAACGCCCCGTTGTGCAAACCCCAAAGGACATCAACACAATAATTTTTTTTTTAAAGTATTCTAAACATGCATGTGATGCACATTAAAACAAAAGTCATAAAACTTAATTAAACAAATTCACTTACACTTACGTCCCTTGGGGTACACGAGGAGACATTACGAACCTAATTCCATACAACAATAATAAAGAATAAAAGCCAAAGATATAATCCATAACAAAGTAAACATTAACAAATGTAACACATACACGATAAATCGTTGATAAGAAACCATCTGTGTACGTAAATACAACATATACATGATTAACTCAACACATTGAATAACAACTGCCATGGCCAATATCCACACAAGGTTTAACATTACATTATAGTACAATGATACAAAAGTGTTTAACATGAACGGAAACCATACAAAGATAACATGATAAATGAACAAATGAATACACAGTATCATAACCGGCTCCAAGATGGATACAACTTTGGAGTCACCGCAATAGCACCAATCCGCACCTCTCGATCCTTGACTGGGACCCAATGGGTGGCTGCATTCCACTGATCACGTGGTTCGAAGACCCACCCCTGTGCTAGGGGCGACAAGAAAGAGACCTCAACCAAGAACATCCAAAAAGGGAACCACAAGACTCAATGTCATACAAAAATATCATAAAACTCAAGGACTACAACGACATAAACAACAACATCCATGAGTCAACATAATAACTTACAGTCATAAATCTCATCACATAAATCAAAGCAATAACCAGTAAACAAGTAACCAAAGGATGATCATGAAACACTTCCAAAACAAACTGAAATAATAAACACAATACAATTCCAGAGGCCATAAGGAAACAAGGCAAATGGGTGTCAAGTGGAGAGTGTCATCGCATAGCTCTCATGGGATCTCCTAGCCCTTCCTCCAACTTGAGGTGCCGGCACCCATCTATGGATCTCCTGGCTCTTCCTCCTATTTGAGGTGCCAACACCATAGGGTAGCTCATGCGAACACGATTCCAGAGGCAACAAGAAACAAGGCACAAGGGTGTCTAGTGGAGAGTGTCATCGCATAGCTCTCATGGGATCTCCTGGTCCTTCCTCCAACTTTAGGCACCGACACCCATCTATGGATCTCTTGGCTCTTCCTCCTACTTGAGGTGCTGACACCATAGGGTAGCTCATGCGGAGTCGATAACCTCTCATGAGGACGAGGTTACGACTTTGCTGACCACGACCTTCTCAGCCTATCAATAGTCTATGATAGCTCTAATGCATAGATGAGGTATCCAATATTTATTATCTTGTGTGCTTTACTACCCATCCCCCTAGTTCTATTATTAATTTTCACTTGTTATACAAACTCATTCGTGGGTTATCCTGTGCACTTCTTCTTAACCGAGGCACCGGCCCCCACGAAGAGCCACTCTCCCTAGAGACCCAACAAACATCAAACCCAAGGGTTGTACCAACATAATTTGAACATAGAATCACAACATAAAAGCATGCGAGGCATTACCCATCTCGTTAACAAGTACATAGTCAGAGTCTCACAAAGTTTTGTACAACCCTTTCAAATTAATGCTACCAATATCTTGCCACATCTAGAGCACATAAAATGAGGAACATTGACCAACAATAAAATCAAGCCTCTGGAAGACTCTCAAAAGGCTTACACTAGGGTTTCCTCATCCAAGAACTGACAACAATAATTGCAAGACCTCAAAGAACTATTTTTCAATTCAAATATAATGAGAGGATACATCAAGATAAGATCAACAACTCCATCCAAACTTCATAATCAACTTCGATACAAAATAAATCAGAAATCCAAGGGAAACCTCTATTTTCTCCTCTCGGGATACCCATAACTCAATGAACTTTTCAATTCGACTCATTAACAACTCAAGCAAAACCATCAACCATGACAACGATAACATTAACCGATTTACCACTTAGGATAAAGAACAAAAAAAACATATTGGTTCCCAACGAATAGCAACATAAATTAAATGAGAGAAAATCCCCAACTCAAAATCAACTCACGAAAAGTCACAGCGAAAGGATCTATCAAAACAATCCATAAAACCACACATTCAAATACAATATATCCATTCATTCAATAAGAAGTAACTGGAAACAACTAAAAACAACATTATTTTAAAGATCAATCATTTCCAACATTTAAGGATATCACAATATTGCGAAGTGAAGATATAATCTGATGTTTTTAAGCCATAAGACACTAATCACAAGTATACACTTCCAAACACAATTCAAAACAAATATATTCCAATTCACACATTATACTATTACTCTTAAATAACAACAATCTCCATTCCTAATTCTATCACTCTCTTATTTGTCAAGATTACTTAATTCCTTTATATAAAACAAGTTAATAACTTTACGATGATATAATTCAAGAACTTCCTTAATATTACTCAATTAATCATCTAATCCATTTAATCATTCTCTTTCTTCAATTTAAATTAATTGTTGCACCTAATTTAACTACACTTTACATAATTATTTTTCGAAACATTTCCTTTTAGAAAAATCATTCACTCAAAACCATTTCTTCAACATAACTTAAACACAATAAATTATCTAAGAAGGAAAAAATATTCTTTTCTCATATGAATTTAAAATAATTTTCACATAATAAACATATAGAATATTTCATCTTATTTTTATTTATTTTTAATTATCTCTCAATAAATCACATAAATTCGCATAGGCAAAATGCATTATTTCATTAAAACACTATATATATATATATATCATTAATATATTTTCTTTTAAACTTAATTTACTTTAATTCACTCATTTGACTAAATCTCTATAAGAGTAAATACTTATTTATTCCAAATAAAAGAGGAAGATATCTATTACTCCAAAGTTACTCATATAAGTACTAAATATTGTCAATACAAGAATCTATATGTCCCTCACATAATTAATACCCGATCTATATATATATATATATTTATATATACTTAAAAGAGAAATTATAAATCAGTCTTCTTGAAAGGTGGAACAATACCAAACTAGAGCTCATTATTTATTTATTTATTTATTTAATAAGGAAAAAGTAAAATGTTCAGATGACTGAGGTATAGGGCTAAGCTTTCGGTTGACTATACTCATCACAAACTTCCCAAACTGGAATTTGGTAAAGAATCATGTCCCAATTTGAACCTGGGCACTGATTTCAAACTATAGCTTACTGCATATGACTAACGTATTCTCTTTCAATCTGAGATGGACCGAAAGCATGAATAGCCTTCCAAACTATGGAGAATAAGGGAAGGAGACACCAGGGATGGGTTTACTATATGCAAGTTGTGATAGTTAGCACAGAATAAGGGAATAATGTATAATGGTATGGTGGATCTGAATACCCAAATCCTCATTCATTCTTACAACGATAATGCTAACTGAAGAACTAAATGTATGAATTGAAAGGTACACTGAAGAAGCATAGACAGGACACGTGAACTGATTAACATAATGCCTTCAAAGGGGATGACATGCAAAGAAGGTGTGATATGCATCTAATGGATTATTTAACTGTTCTGAAAACCATTGTGCAGACATTTTATGGCGATAAATACCATGATTTATTTCATCATTTTCAATACCCATACCAGAATGGGCGCAGCGAAGCAGTGTAGTTGATGACTCTCACAGACATTTATGTGCAGATGAAAGCATAGATAATACCATATAAATGGTTGTTCAGAACACCTTTAGGATCATCTCTTGGCTTGCAATGATTGTGAAAAGGGATACAATATTTTGTTGTGAAAACTTTCGTAATGACAGGTTTACAAAGGTATCAAGGAGGTTATTTAATCCTCTACAATATTCTACTCTCAAGTGTTAC
>VDFB02201809.1:0-11286 GCA_007258455.2 Sequoia sempervirens | reverse complement strand
TTGATTTAGGGGTTAGCCTATTACTCAGACCTTCGTAGGTTGACAGATGTGATTAGAAGGTCACTTGAGGCAGTTATCCAGCGTTTGGGAACATCACTCCAGCAGTTGTTTCAGGTTTGGGCCTTCGCAAAACTTACAGAGTGATTTATAGATACTTACTATTTATAGTAAGTCAGGCAGGTCAGGAGTTGCTATTTTTGGTAGGGCACCTGATTCAGTTGGTCAGCTCAGTTTCGACCCGGTTTGATGATTTGATGAGCAAACAGTAAATATGGAGGCATTTGATAATTATTAAAAGTTTATTAATTTGACTTTATAATATAAAGTGACTTTAATGGAAATAATTAAATGTAATTATTTAATGGCAAATTATGAAGTATTATTAATACTTTATAATAAGGAGATAAATTAATATTAAATGAGTATTTTAATACTCATTTAGAAAAAGGACGCCATTATTTAATTATTTTGCCTAAGTCAAAAGAAGAGCGATTTAATTATATTTTAAATGCTCATTAATTGCCTTTTTGGAAGGGGGTTGACTTTTTGAGAGAAGATATATATTTCTCCAAGACAAATCGAACTCATTAGGTTATGATTATTCTAATTTGTCTTTTTAGAAACTTTTTGTTTTTGTAAATCTTGTAAATTATTTATTGAGCATTTTTGCTCATTGTAGATACATCAAATATTTTACCAATTACATGCGTAATATGGTATCAGAGCCTAGGTGATTAAAAATTGGTCTTCTAAAATTTCGAAAGAAATTTTTAAGAGCTTTTGAAGATTGATTTCTTTTGATTTTCATGGGTTTATTAACTCTAAAAATCGCGGGAGTTTTTGAAAGGAAAAATCAAGGGTTTTAATTTGAGATTTTTGTGAGTATTTTCACTTAGAATTTCGACCCTCCTGCTGCAAATATCTAGGCATGATTTCACTCCATTTTCGAGTGTTTAGGGCTGCATTTTCTTTCTGCCTCAGGCCGCGTTTTTTGGTGCATTTTGGGTGCGACTTTGCTCATATTTGTGTCGCGTTTTCTGAAGTTTCTTGGGCGCATGAATTTTTTGCTTCCTGGGCATGTGATTTTGTGTTTCTCTGAGCACAATTTTTTGTGTTTTGTGGCCGTGTCCTCTCTGCTTGTGTTTTTCAGGTGCGATTTCAATCATCTTTTGCCTATGTCTGCTCACATTTTTCCCTTCTTTTGCCGTGATTGTTTTCTCTGAAGGAGCCATTTTCAGTCTCTTTTGTGCCGCATTTTGTGTCTATGTAAGCCTGCGATCTCTGTGATGGGATTGTTTTGTTTCCAGTTCGTGGGTTGTTTGCAGCAGCTAGGGTTTGTTGTTACTGTACTTGCCGCCTAGGTTTCTGCAAAGTCGGCCAGGGTTGTTTACCCTTTGTTTCCAACTGTATTTTCATTCCAATTGCAAATTCTTTGTGGGTCTTTCAAGATATTTTTTGGGTTGCCTCTATTTTTTTCTGGGTAGTTCAAAATTTGTACCTTGGGATCTGTGCCAATAGATTTACCTTGAAATCTATACCTATATTTGCCTCAGTGCATTGGAATTCATGCCTTGAGTTCTATCCATTCAACCTCTTTTGTCTCTTGTTTTTTGTGCCTCGAAAAGCGTGCAAGATGGCGAGTTTGACCAACGTTATGTTGGAAGGCAGTTAGCGATTGAATGGCAAAAATTATAATACCTGGAAGCAGCGAATGATGACCATCTTTTAATATCGCTGCCTTGATCAAATTGTTCTTGTTAATGTTACTCGTCCCACAATGGTGGATAAAACCCAGGAAAAGTTTGATGAGCAAAATCGTGAAGCGGTGATGCTCATTAAGCTTTCAGTTATTGATGAGTAGCTTCCATAGGTTCCATCCGGCAAATCAGCTGCCGAGATTTGGGAGCATTTGAAAAACTTGCATGAGACCTCCGACAAGAGCCGTGTATTCTTTCTAAAAAACTAGCTGTTCTTCATCATGATGGATGAGAGAATGTCCTTACAGGAGCATCTGACAAAGATTCAGGACATCCATGATCAGTTGGAGGCGATTGGTCAGAAGATGGAGGAAGAAGACATGGTAGTAATCATCTTGAAAAGTCTACCAAAGTCATATGAGCACTTTGTTGAAACCCTCAACATTACATCCACTAATGTTGATCTGAAGTTTCTAGAGCTTTGTACTATCCTCTTGCAGCAGGACCGCTGGAAACAACAGTTTGATAGTAGTGCCTCATCGTCCTCTACAGAACAAGCTTTTGTACCTAAAATTCAGCCTAAGAGCAAAGGGAAAGGTCAGCCTTCATAGTAGAAAGGCTCAAGTCAACCTCCAGGCAGCCCTAAGAAAAAGAACATTCAATGTAATTACTACCACAAATATGGTCACATGAAGAAGGATTGTCGTCAATGTTTGGATTCTGAACAAAAGAAGTAGGGAGGGTCTCAGCAGAAAACGAATGTTGCCGAGCACACTGAGCTGAAGGAATCTGCCTTTTATGCATTCATGGCTAAAAGACCTGCAGATCATGTAAAGACCTTTACGTGGTACATTGATTCAAGTGCTTCGTGACACTTCAACATCATTGTGACTGGTTCACAGACTTCTCTCCTTTCACTGACTTAGTGATTTTTGGAGGAGGTGAAGAGTACACAATTGTCGGTAAGGGCACTGTTCAGATTCAATCTGGTGGGAGGAATCTCATTTTCCTCAATGTATACTACGTTCCTAACATGGAACTAAACCTTATCTATTTCAGTCAGATTATGCAACACTCTCTTCAGTTGGATGTGGCATTTAGTGCTCACAAATGTTCCATTGTTGATAGGGAGACTGGCACCATTGTGGCTATTGGTATTGAGGATCATGGTCTATATAGACTTGTGGATATAGGTGATTCTCCAGAGTTAGCCATGGCAGCTAGAAATTTTGCTATCACTAGTCTTTGGCATCAACGGTATGGGCACTTAAATGTGCACTCTCTCTTAGCTAGCTCGGGAGGGACTTGTAGCTGGTTTACTTGACATCCGGACTCAGCATCATGGTGTTTGTGGAACTTGTCAGGCTGAGAAGCAGCACAAGACACCATTCATGGATGGTGACTCATGGCGAGCCTCTAAAGTACTGCAGTTGGTTCATGCTGATGTATGTGGGCCAATGAATACACCTATTACTGGTTGTAGGTATTTCTTTCTTTTTGTTGATGATTTCAGTCGTAAAATGTGGGTGTACTTTCTTAGATAGAAATTAGATGTGTTTATTGTATTTCAGAAGTTTAAGGCCTTAGTAAGAAAAGAGTCTGGTTGTTGCATAATCACTCTTAGGTCAGATAATGGGGGGAACTTTTGTTCTATTGCTTTCTCCAACTTTTGTGATACACATGGAATCAAACGCCAGTTAACCACACCCTACACTCCTCAACAAAATGGTGTTGTAGAGCGGCGCAATCATACAATTGGTGAGATGGCCCGTTCCATGTTACAATATAGGAGTGTCCCTAACAAATATTGGGCAGAAGTAGTCTACACTGCTGTCTATCTCCTTAATCGATCTCCTACCCATGCTTTGTTTAAGGGGAAGACTCCCGAGGAAGCTTGGACTAGTCGCAAACCTAGGATCAGTCATCTGAAAATCTTTGGCTCTTTAGCATATGTGTGGATTCCAGATGCCAAGCGCTCAAAGTTGGATTCCAAGAGTCAAAAGCTTATGTTCATAGGGTATATTGACAACCATAAGGCTTACCGGTTGATTGATGTATACACTGATCGTCTTATCTTCAATCGGGGTGTTGTCTTTGATGAAGAACGAGGACCTTTTCACCTTTCCTCATTTCTTCAACATTTCGAGGATCAACCCATGCAGGCTTCTGATTTGGGTGTCTGTCTTCCGTTAGGTTCACTTGATAGGAGGGATGATGAAGACTCTGTCTTTGATGATGCTCAACCTTATTTTCCTTTGGATGATATTGATCTTCCTCCTGATGAACTTGTTCCAGCTCCTCCTATTACCTTTGATGTTGGCACTTCTACTCTCCGGCCTAAATGGTGGGCTAAGACTATTGGTGATCTTCATGATGATGAGCTCATTGGGGGTAGATCGTCTAGAAACAAGAGAAAACAATAGCATATAGTTAATTTTGCTCTCATGGCCAACATTCATAGTGTCTATGAGCCTCAGATATATTCAGAGGCTAAAGGAATTCCTGAGTGGGAAAATGCTATGGAGGCCGAATACCAAAGTCTTTAGAAGAATAACACTTTGGTCCTTTCTGATCTTCCTCTAGGGAAGAAGCCTAGTAGCTGCAAATGGGTGTATAAGGTTAAATACAAAGCTGATGGAACCCTTGACAAGTACAAAGCTCGTCTCGTTGCTAGGGGGTTCTCACAGAAAGAAGGCATTGACTACGAGGAGGAGTTTGCTCCTATAGCCAAGATGAGTACCATTAGGCTTGTCCTTGCCTTAGCAGCTCAGTTTGGTTGGAAAGTCCATCAGATGGACATTAAGAGTGATTTCCTTAACGGTGAGTTGAAGGAAGAAGTCTACATGATGCAACCTCCAGGGTTCAAAGTTGCTGGTAAAGAACACAAGGTGTGCAGATTGGTAAAAGCACTCTATGGCCTGAAATAGGCTCCTCGGGCTTGGTTCATCAAGATTGACAAGTACCTCACAGATCATGGCCTTCAAAGGAGTGCATCTGACTCTAATTTGTATGTCAAACATATTGGTAGTGATATTCTTATTCTTGTTGTCTATGTGGATGACCTGATCATTACTGGCAGCTTGGCACATTTGATCGCTGAGATCAAACAAGATTTGTGCAACACATTTGACATGACAGATATGGGACTTTTGCATTACTGTTTATGTGTTGAGGTTTGGCAGACCGAGAGCAGTATCTTCATCTCCCAGTCCAAATATGCTCGAAGTCTACTGGATAAGTTCCGAATGCAGGATTGCAAGCCTGCCTCCACACCCATGGAAAAAGGGCTCAAGTTGTCAGCTAAGTTAGACTCTCCTATATTAGATGAATCCTTGTTCAAGCAACTAGTGGGAAGCCTCATCTATCTCACTGCCACTAGACCTAATCTCAGTTTTGCAGTCAGCTACACTTCACGCTTCATGGTAGCCCCCAAGGCTGATCATTGGGTAGCAACGAAGTGTGTGCTGCGTTATGTGAAGGGCACTTTTGATTATGAACTTCTTTACACTAGGAGTTACGATCCTAGACTTAGTGGTTTCACAGACTTAGGTTGGGCAGCTTTGGTTGATGGCAGGAAATCAACATCTGGGTATGTGTTCAGTTTGGGATCTGGTGTAGTCACATGGGCTAGTAAGAAGCAGCAGGCAATGGCTCTCACCTCGACAGAAGCAAAGTATTGGGAAGCAGTTACGGCAGCTTATGAGGCAGTTTGGCTTCGCCAGATGCTTGCGGATATGCAAATATCTCAAGCAGGTTTGACTCCTTTGTTCTCTGATAATCAGGGAGTTCTCAAACCTGCCAAGAATCCAGTCTTCCATGAGAGAACCAAGCATGTGGAAACTCATTGTCACTTCATTTAGAAGCTTGTTGAAGACAGATCAGTTTAGTTGTTGTATGTTCTGACAGAGGAGTAGACAACAAATATTCTCACCAAGTAGCTCAGTCCAGATAAGTTTGTAAAATTCAGGGGGCATCTTGGTGTAGTTGAAAGATTGAGCATTAAGGAAGGGTATTAAAATAATATTTCCTAATTATTTATTTAATGCTCAACTTTGTAATATATTGTATTTATGGTGATAAGATCGTCTTTGATCTTCTCCGAAGTTTCTTTTTAGAAACTTTCTGTTTTTGTAAATCTTGTAAATTATTTATTGAGCATTTTTGCTCATTGTACATACATCAAATATTTTACCAATTAATTGTGTAATACAAACACTTGGAATGCAAACTCTTTGTGATATATTTTGAGCTATTTGTAATGTGGTTGAATTGTTTTAATGACTAAATTACCAAGCATTCATTTTTGATACTCAAATTTTCATGAAATTGATAGTCATTAAAACAAACAATTGGCTGATTTCCCTTATCAGTAAAATACAGAGATAAATATATATATTTGAGTATAACTAACAATAGTGAGGTCAATACATAGATAGTATTAATATATTCCCGACCTTTTATGTGACCCACAACTGAGTAGAGATTAATCAAACATTGAAGAGCTGATGCACAAAAGTTTTGATGGTTGTAGAATGTCTTTGACAGTAGCAAATAACTTATATAGTTCATAACCCCAAACTTTTCCCAAAGTGGTGTCCAACATTATGAAGAAATTATAACTTATTGCAACAACAAGCTTCCCAAGCTCAATGGTAAACCCAATGATATTCCCACACCCAACATCAAATATGATGAATATACTCCATAGACTTCTCAATATTGGTGTCCCCTTTTTGCTCGCAAATATTTTCAATAACTTGTCTTGCCTACAAGACTTCACAATTTGATCTTCAATCGTATCTGCAATTCCTTACCATAAATCACAACAATGAAGCACCAACATAGATTCAGGATGAATCTATCAACAATCAACCAGGAAAGATCTTTCACCACCGTAGCTAATCTTCTTAAGAGGTTTTCCATTCTCAAGAAGACCGAGATGAACCAAGTTCAATCCCACAGAACCACAAAGGTTGCACAAAAAAAAAATCAAATAATCTACTTACCAAATGAGCTCACCATATCTCCTTTTATAAGTTTCTCGACAACTATTTGAAAAACTCAATATGAAATCACTTTATTAATTAAATAAGCCTTATATCCTCGAAAATTGATTTTTTTCATTATTTAATTATTTGCGGCAGATAAAGCCACTTTATCAACCTCCCAACATTTAAATCTTCCCATCGTGGTTCCAACGAGCTATAAAACTAAGGTGCTTTTTAAATAATTTAAATAATATTAAGCAACCTTAGTAATATAATTAAAATAAAGCCATTAATGCACCTAGGTTGCAGAAACTATTGAAAAGCATCGGGATCAAAAACTGACTGCACAGGAGTGATAGCGATGATGAATATTGAGAATCAAGCCCAACCAAGTGACTTACTATAAATAGACACACTCTTCAAGAATCTTGGAGAATACACCGAAAGCCGGAAATAACATCAAAAAGTCTCATATGGGTCCTCTAGACCATTTGAGCTCACTGGTAACATCAAATAACTCCTTTGATAAGGCTGAAACACACCCAAAAGGTCAGTGCCAACTGCAATGCAAGAGAACCCAAAAATGGGGACATTACAATTAGACTGGCTGGTAAGACAAAGTGCATGGAAATATATGAGGGAATCTCTAACTGTTTTCTTTCAGAAAGACATGCTCTCAATGGCATAGCCATTAGAAACTTTCTTTTTTGTGTGTGTTTAAGCAAGGGATTAGGGCCCTCTCCTTGTGTATTTATATATCAAAATTCTAAATGATTACAGCAAGAAACCTTCTATACTATGGAAAGGATGAGCAGAGATTACAAGATAGATTGGGCATGTATTGCTTGACTGTTACAAACTAATCTATACCCATGCACCATTTTATGTTGGGTTTAATAGTTTACAAAATGCCCATACATAGCCGTGATACTTGATACGATTGTATTACTGAATAAAACATATTCTGTCAAGCAGGCACATACAAAAAACCAGATATATCTACAAAACCTTAATTTCTTTTTTTTCAGAAAAATCCAAACTAGAGACTCAAGAAATGCTGAAAGAGAGTACTGCAATTCAGCTCGTAGGACCCATCCTCCATCTTTACCAATGCCGCTTGCTTGGCCAGGAATTTTTTGGTTTTTTCGGCTTTGCTGATGTTGAATCTCTCTTGTTGAGAAGATTTCTCCGGTTGTAGGAGGTCAAGAATATTGAGTCTGTAATGACCCCTTTTTAGTGGAGGCACTTAAGCTGGAGCTTACATCCAAAAATGTTTTCCCAAAGAGACATCAGATTCGTTAGAGATCAATGAATTTCAATAATAACTCCTAATAAGACCGAAGGTGGTATAAATATTTCATTCTTGGCCAAGGTTTCTTTAATTACTCCTCGTCCCTCACTATGAATGTTTCTAAATCATGTATTTCATAGAAACATCAGAGTAGATTTTAATCATCTTTCAAGATCTCAAGGATGGTATTCTATTGTACCATTTATCCTCGTAGTAAATGAATAGAATTATTATTACTTATAAGATTCAATAATTGCTGCAAGCATTATTATTGAATAGCTGTACACATATATATATATATATATATATGTCATATGCATAATTTGTACATGTCTTCTCTCTACGAAGTATTTATTATTCTCAATTTATATATATATAAGTATATAGTTATCAATTACCATCATATATTTATCATCATATAAAATATATACTGTGAAATTATTATTTATTTAATATATTATATTTATCCTAGATATATGTATTAAACATATATCTCAAATACTAACCTGCACTAACTTCTTATTATTTTATATTTAACCTGTACTAACTTCTTCTTATATTTAATATATTATTTTATACTAACTTCTTAGTACATTCATTCTTCAATTTCTGACTTCTTACCTTCCTTATTATTTAAACTCATGAAACATTTGCGTTGCTGTTGTTTGTCTGCAGGCATTCCCTTCCTTTATCTGCCATGATAGTATTCTTCCAGTAGATTGTTTACTTATCTTCTAGGTATCCACCTACCTTCCAGCCAGCCACGATGTTATGGATATAAATAACCAAAGATTAGTGGTACAGAAATGTGTAGTGTCTTTGTAATGGTTCGCTGGTTTTGGAGGATATTCCGTGTTTCTTTTATGCCTCGATATTCCCTTATCTTTTGCTATCGACCACTCTTTAAGACCTGCTTGCTTCATCCCTTGGGTCGTGTCTTTTGACCAAGTAATGTCTTTTGAGAAATGGTATGAAGCTCTTGTGGGAGTCGGCTCAGACCACTTGTCATTCGTATTTTGAGTATTATTATTTTGTCTTTATTTTATTGTTTATAATTTTAATGAACATTTTATAATTATAATATTATTATTAATAATTATAATTATAATGATAATTCAGTTTCTGTTCATTTTATTATTTCTATTTTTCCATGTTTATTATTTTCACTATAATATTCCTTCTTTATTATATTCTTAGTAATATGATTATGGTCATTATTTTTATTTATTTATTACATCAATATAATATTTATGATGTTATTTATAACATTCATTATTATAATATTTTCCGGACAATTACAATTGTGTAATATTAGATGGTTAACTATTTTAATTATGCTTCTAAATGTCACAAAAAAGGGGACATGACAGTCCACCCTGCTTGAAGTGCTTGTCCTCAAGCAATGTCAAACAAAATTCCTTCATCCTAAAGCCCTCTTTTTCTGCTTTTTTTTTTTATCATTGTTTAAAACTAGTTGCCAAGCACACAGTTGTAACTATATATTTGGCTCTCAAAGGTTATCACATTAAATCATACATGTAGACACATGTTAACAAATCCATCAATCCACAAAGAGATATTTCAGACATGTAGCAATCAATGACATACAATAGGTACACATATAATCACTCATGTTGAATACATACCATACATGGAGTGATTTGCCATACATGAAACAATCACAAGGTATGCACATAAGGTATCGTAAGTCACAATCACAACAGTAATGAAGTTAGTAGCATACGAAGCGAGAGAAAACATTGAAAGGCACATCAAATATATAGCAAACACATAATCACTTGCAAGATATGATACATACACTTAGGAAATACAAGCAAGGAACGTTAATACACTCAAGGTATGTCGTTATAATTGAAGAAGTATATATGTTCAATCAAAAGTATACACTCAAGAAAAAGAACATACATAACAGAAATGTAGCTAAAGCACATAAAGCATAAAGCAAGCACGTAAGACATGAGGCACACTCATAAGATATGGTGTCATGTCCCCTTCTCAGTGACATCTCTCAGAGGACAGGATTGGCCTATCACACGACCCTCGTAGGCTGATTGATTGGATAGAGGGTCACTTCGGAGCTTGGCTCAGCTTCAGTTAGCAGAGATTGATCAGTGGTCTTTCGTTCTGGCTCAATCGGAGGCTTTTTGCAGAATTGCTATTTTTAGCAGTTCCTGGCAGGCAGTGTGGGACCCCTGCTATTTTTAGCAGTATGGCTTTGGCGGCATCCGGAATCACTTCAGAGTTCGTCAGCATCAGACGGAACAGGAAACGGATAAGTAATGGGAGAAATATTAATATTTAATTACATTGATTAAATATTAATTAATTAAGGATTATAATATAAAGTTATAATTTAAAATTATAACTTAAGTGATTTGCCTTGAGGGGTGCGCCATCATTAAAGGGGGCCAGTTTGACATTTGATTTATATTAAAATATTCAGCGGGAGACTATTGAAATATTAAAATATTAAAATGTGAATATTTTATCAAAACCCTATTCTTAAGGAAATCGCACTTTTCAGCTTTAAGAGGATTTTGCCTTGGGTTTTGGGCCATTATGTGATTATTGGATTTTGAGAACTGATCAAATTGATCTGAGCACAGACTTTAGGGTTTGAACTCGACTTCCTTGGGGAACGAGCCATCTCCAGCGGAAAGCAATTCAGAGAGTGTGGAATATCACTTGATCTATTGCCAGCAGAGGTTTTCTTATCCAGAGGAAACTACAGAGCTTCAGAGATTGTCTATTATCAGAGATTCTTCACTGTTTTGCATCCAGACGGTATTCATTCATCAAGGCGCCCATTACAGAGATTCAAACATTGCTATTTGGAGAAGTCCGTACAAAACTTATTGCTGTTCTGACAGGCCGTACTACTGTACAGCAGGCCGTACCACTTGAAAGAGCCGTACTCATCAAATAAAAAGAAACGCCTTTGATTGGGGTTTCCAGTTGGCATCATCTTAGGCGCTGGGATTGCTGGAGGCATCTGGCATCATCAATCAGAAGGAAAAGGACATCATTTACCTCAGCCGTACCAATCTGTACTTCTGTTGCAGCAAATACCAGGTTCTTTAAATATTGAAAATTCACTATTTTATTCATTGCATGTATCTGGGTATTCTTGTAATCAGTAGAGAAGATCAAATAAAGATACTGGCATCCATATTCTTTCAATTCCAGAGTTATTTTATTTTTATTGAATTTATTCCAATTTATTGCAAAAATCGTACCTTTCATTTATTGCATCAAAAACACAAAATTTGCAAAAAAACCAAAAACCTTC
>VDFB02201808.1:0-12888 GCA_007258455.2 Sequoia sempervirens | reverse complement strand
CTCACTAGAAGAGTAGAGACCTCAATATAATTTTATGATCACTTATATAATTATATGGTAGTGATATATATTCTATTTTTATGGATCTTCAATGAGTAAACATATGTGTGAAGCCTAGGATCAAACCCATGTTTGTAAGGTATCTAGCTAGAGCATTATAAAACTTGGTCAATAATTATATGGGAAAATGCCTCCATCATAGAAGTAATCTAAGGAAATAGTCAGTCCATTCATAAAATAGAAAATATTCATAAAATAATGTTCTTGCATATGTGATGAATCAAAAATATTAACCCCCTTACTTGTCATCCTATTACCCTAAACCCTAAACCAATGTCTTAAGGGGTCATAATATGACAATTTTTAAGGGGATCAAAGAAGTTCTCAAAATTTAGTGAAGTTGCACAAGGCAACCAAATTTAAAAATAATAAGATTGTGCAAGATTATAATATGAATTAGATTTCATGAGAGGTTGGTCAGTCGAAACAAGAGCTATCTAAATCAATTGTTCCACAAGAAAATGTTGTTCACTAAATTGCAGGTCCATTATTCCAAGGGCCACCCAAACTTCACCCTAAACCCTAAACCCTAAACCTAAACCCTAAACTCTAAACTCTAAACCCTAAACCCTAAACCCTAAAGCATTCATTTTTTCCTAGGACCTTAAAATGAAATTTGGTTGCCTTGGGCAACTCCACCAAATTTTATTCCCTTAAGCCATGTCATTTTGTCATATGACCTTATTACATAGATCCCCTTAATACATCCTATTACCCTAAACCCTAAACTCTAAACCCTAAACCCTAAACCCTAAAGCCATCATTTTTTCCTAGGACCTTAATGAAATTTGGTTGCCTTGGGAAACTTCACCAAATTTTATTCACTTAAGTCATGTAATTTTGTCTTAGGACCTTACTACATAGATCCCCTTAAGCTATCCTATTGCCCTAAACCCTAAACCAATGTCTTAAGGGATCCTAATATGACATTTCTTAAGGGGATCAAAGAAGTTCTCAAAATTTGGTGAAGATGCCTAAGGCAACCAAATTTAACAATAATAAGATCATTCAAGATTATAATATGAATGAAATTTAATGAGAGGTTGGTCAGTCGAAACAAGAGCTATCTCAATCAACTATTCCACAAGAAAATGTTGTTCACTAACTTGCAAGTAGATTATTCCAAGGGCCACCCAAACTTCACCCGAAACCTTAAACTTTAAACTCTAAACCCTAAACCCTAAAGCATTCATTTTGTCCTAGGACCTTAAAATGAAATTTGGTTGCCTTTGGAAACTCCACCAAATTTTATTCCCTTAAGCCATGTCACTTTGTCCTAGGACCTTACTACATAGATCCCCTTAAGCCATCCTATTACCCTAAACCCTAAACTCTAAACTCTAAACCCTAAACCCTAAAGCCACCATTTTTTCCTAGGACCTTAATGAAATTTGGTTGCCTTGGGAAACTTCATCAAATTTTATTCACTTAAGCCATGCCATTTTGTCCTAGGACCTTACTACACAAATCACCTTAAGCCATCCTATTACCCTAAACCCTAAATCGATGTCTTAAGGGGTCTAATATAACATTTCTTAAGGGGATCAAAGAAGTTCTCAAAATTTAGTGAAGTTGCCCAAGGCAACCAAATTTAACAATAATAAGATCATGCAAGATTATAATATGAATGAGATTTCATGAGAGGTTGGTCAGTCGAAATAAGAGCTATCTCAATCAACTATTCTATAGGAAAATTTTGTTCACTAACTTGCAAGTCCATTATTCCAAGTGCCACCCAAACTTCACCCTAAACCCTAAACCCTAAACCCTAAACCCTAAACCCTAAAGCATTCATTTTGTCCTAGGACCTTAAAATGAAATTTGGTTGCCTTGGGAAACTCCACCAAATTTTATTCCCTTAATCCATGTCATTTTTTCCCAGGATCTTACTAGATAGATCCCCTTAATCCATCCTATTAACCTAAATCCTAAAATCTAAGCTCTAAACCCTAAACCATAAAGCGATAATTTTTTCTTAGGACCTTAATGAAATTTAGTTTCATTGGGAAAATTCACCAAATTTTATTCACTTAATCCATGCCATTTTGTATAAATAGATCCCCTTAAGCCATTCTATGTTAATACATAGATCTCCTTAAGCCATCCTATATTAATAGCTAATTATATTTTCATTCAAGTAGCATGCCTTAGAAATAAATGAGGCTTACACATTTTATCATTTGTATTCAATTAGGCCATTTATATTGAATGGTTTAAAGGTATTTCCTAAACATGTATCTTACATTTTGAAATTACAAATCTAATGCAAGTTCACTTATATCTTGGAGATCATGGACCAATTCAATAATATCCATAATCCACCTTCACACCCTCCATCTCCACCACCTTCACCTTCACCTCCACCCACTCCACCTCATAACCCCCACTTCCACCACCTGAAACTGATGGTGCTCACTTGCAAGCACTGATCAATGCCAATGTTAGAACCATTCAGGATCAAATCAACATTATTCAAAATGAAGAATGTATTGCACCACCTTTGAGGTGTTTTCCATCTACGATGAAAAGTGTTGTTGATGTTGTTAGGGCTATGGATGGGGTCTTAGATGAACATCAACGATGGCTAGAGGAAAGGAGAAAGTTTGATTCTGAAAAGGAAAACACAAAGAAATGAAGAGATGCAGTAGAGAGTCACAACACTTTATAAATTAAGAGAATTATATTATAGTTATGAATTTATGAATTTGGTTCGATGGATATTTTTATGATGAATTTGTGACTTTGGTTGGATGGATATTTTTGTGATGAATTTATGAATTTGGTTGGATGGATATTTTTAGTGAGGAATTTATGAATTTGGTTGGATGGATACTTTTAGTGATGAATTTATGAATTTGGTTGGATGGATATTTTTTAGTGTTGAATTTATAAATACAATAACTTATAATGATGAATTTATAATAGTATATTTTATGACTATCTACTATCATGATTTCTCCTATTGGAAAAATGTAATTTATATGCATTAGACATAAATTAGCTTTTTGTGAATGTTTCAAGTTTGTTTTTTAGTATGTATATGTATTAAAATTACATAGTTCTAGATTTTAAATTTTGAAATTTGTATGCACATTCTCAAGTTCAATCAATGTATGTATGTGTATGTATATGTAAGCACATCCTATTTAAACAAATTTGCATGTACATTTAAAATTTAACTATTTCTTGTAATTGTGTAAGTTTGTATGTTAATTTTGTATAATTTAATGCAGGTGAACACTTATATAGATATCATGGATCAATTTTACATTGATGATTTCATTAATCACCACCTCAGAAACCTCCACCTCCACCTCCCCCTCCACCCCCTCCACCTCATATCCCACCTCCACCACCTATTGGATCATATGAGGCTCGCTTACGAGCACTTATAAATGAAAATGTGGCATCCATTCAAAACCAAATCAATGCTATGCAAAATGAAGCATTGATTGCACCACATGTGAGACATTTTGCATTTGTATGCAAAATCTTGTCAATTCCATTAAGTCGATTGATTCTAACTTAGATAGGCATCGATGAGATAGAGGAGATGAGATGATTTTATGCAAATGGTCTCTCATATAAACAAATTTTATACCTAAAAATAACAAAAGCTCATATAACACCTTATTTTATCAACCCTAATACTCAGCAACCCATTCCTACAACTAAATCTAGAATATCCATGAGGTGGTGTATACATCTACAGATGAGTGCACATTTTTGGGATAGATGGTCGATGGTATTTGACAATCCACCACATGCTAATCTAGAGGTCCCATTATATTTTTTGAGGAAACTATATGTAGAGTTTGTTTTGGGGAAAAAGCCCAATTATTTTGATATTAAATCATTTTAGGGTGTTGGTGGTGGCATGCCACAACAAAGGTTAGGGGAAAGGGTTGATCCCCAATGCCCCGTGCATGCACAACCCCTTGCTTCTCCTCTTGGTCCTTCCATTCTTGCACCTGTGCATCAATGTGCAGTGATATCCACATTAGGATCCTTGAGTACGCTCACAAAAGACCTTGATCAACATGCTTTTGTGATAGCGGCTAGGGAACCTAGAAACCATGGTGATGGAGGAGCATTCTATGGAGTTGGTCCTAGTACCACTCCACAAGTGTCGACACCACATGTATGTACTAGTTTCCATCAACTATGCTATGGACCTAATCATGCCACACCCAGTTCAGGTGGACGTGGAGATTCTAGTGGATCATCTGGTTGCCTTAGTTCATTCATAGAATTTCTTACTATAGAGCATCAACTTGAGGACATTGTGACACAAGTATAAATATGCATCTACATGTTGAATTTATAAGAATTTTAATGAACATATATATCAAAAAAAAATTCAATACATTTTAGCAATCAAACTGTTTGGTGTAGATGACACTAACGATAGGGAAATCATTTCCACCTCAAGTATATATGTCGACACCAATCGAAGTCGGCAACCCTCATGGGGTATTTGATTTCATATACATGAAATAATTTTTTAACTTGAATTTTTAATTTATAATTCAATCATGGACATATGTTTTAAATATTTATGTTGGTTTAGGGACTCATTCGACTTCCATGTCGATTCCACCCGAGGGGTTGCCAAGTGCTCATCCACTGTCGAGCATCTTAGGTTAGGGGAAGGTACATTTATATTGTAAATTATTTAACTTACATTATTATAACTTTACAATTATGAAAATTTTGAATTTACTATATATCAAATGTGTACACTTGTAAATATTATAAGCTAACTAAATGTCTATATGTATGTCTAGGTTGAAATGACCATGAGAATGAGGATGGAACAAACATTAGATGTTGCAACTACTCGTGAGGCATCTGAATTTCAATTTTTTTTAAAAAGTTTCTACACAAAATGTGCAAACTTGAATATATACTTTAACCTAATTCAAGTATACATACTTTAAATTTGACCTTGTAGGACTTTGTTACTACCACTTTTTGCCCTGAATCAGTCATAGTTACACCTAAAGGAGAACATGTAGAGCAACCAAATATCATGGTAATTTAATTTTTTTTTTATATATTTAAAGTCAATTACAAATTATACATTGTGAATAACTTTAATTAAATTCAATATATATATATATATATATATATATATATATATATATATATATATATATAATGAGCTCATACATGTTAAATTATTTTTCTTTTTATAGCATGAGACATCTTGTAGTTGAGGCATGTACAGTCTGCTTGGAATAATAGAGGGTGCACAACCTCTTACAATACAATTTAAATATGATTTAAATTATAAATTAAATTGAATTAAATCATTTTTAATTGTATACTTACATCTAATTTCAACTTTCTTTCTCTTGTACATGTAGATTCGAGGGAGCATTTAGAGGTCGGGTCCAAGCGCACCCGAGCATCGAGCTAGATACCATGGAATTTAATTTTTATGATACCAGTACAGCCGAGAACATTTAATGCTACTTTAATCATCTTATATCTGATTTCATCTTTCTCTTGTATAAGAGTGGTTCGGGTCATTTGCATAGTCCACATGGTGTGAAAGGTCTTGATTAGCAAATGAGTTAGACATGATTTCATGGGTTGTATTTGATTATTTCATGGACTACATATTTGGTTTCTCATGGACTACATATTTTGTTTCATGTCCACTTTATTTCATGGGATGTACTCTTATGGACTTAATATATATTGGTTTTATGGACTTAATACATTGTAAATAATGAACTTTATTATTGTTTAATTTTAAATACAAATATGAAATTAAAGTTGAAATTAATAGGACATTTCAATATTTGTACTTTACAATTTTAGTGATCCATACATGATATACATTCAATAATTAGTGATAATTAGTCAATGTTCACTTATTTAATTCATGTCCTAATAGGATGTCTTAAGGGGTCCTAATACATAGGTTATCTAATAAAATAAGAAAATAAATCATAATCTAAAGACAAAAGCAATCCGTTTATATACCACAAAGGGTGAAATTTTAAGAAATAACAATACCATACAAGATTAGAGAACAAAAGCTTTAATAAATTCTATAAACTAAACATAAATACCAATCAAAATGCAACAAGTTTTGCCAATTTTTTTTTCTATAAGTATACACCATATTTCCTAGTTCTTTTACAACATAAAATTAAAGAACAATCATACAACTTAATTATCCAAAAATAGGCTAAAGTTTTGAAATTAAATCATGTACTCCCGTATTTACAAATCATGCAAAGTGCTAGATAAAACTTAAGAACATAAAAGTCCTCTTGACCTCATGTTCCACAAAAAACACTAATTTATAAGCTATCAAAATAAATAATAGCATCCAACAAAAATACTATAGCCTTCTTCCTCTAAGTTAATCTACACGTTTCCATGTAATTGGCATCATCCTAAACCAAATGATTTCAAAATACAAATCGAATAATAGCAAACAACTTCACCTATGGATGTCTTAAGGGGATGAAATTCTTCAAAGTACATGTCTCATATTTAATTGCAATTGATATAATTAACTTAGAATTTAGGATGACTCATCATAACAATCACATTCTATACAATTTAAATAGTGTTAATGTTTATTTAATTCATGTCATAATAGGAAGGATGATAACTGGGGTCATATCTGATGCATAGGAATCAAAGAAGAGTATAATTTGGGATAAAACTATTGGTGATACCAAACTTGAAGTGATGGGACATTAGGGGTGACTCATCATAACAAATGATATAATTAAGTGTAATAGTAGGATATGACTTCAATACATACGAATACGCTGTCTTAAAGAAGAGTTCCTGACTCAAAGGCGTCGGAGGATCAAATAAGAGTATAATTAAGTATAAATATTAAGTGATATAAAAAAGAATTATACTTTAGGGTGACTCATCATAACAAATGATATAATTAAGTATAATATTTAGGATATGTCCTAATACGTCTTAAGGGGATGTCTTAAGGGGTCCTAATACGACATCTTAAGGGGATCATTTGTCTCATATTTGAAATCTCTCAATTGATATGATGATTTAACAATAATATATACATGATATTTGGTGATTATACAATCAAATTTAAGGGTTTCAAAGGTGAGACATGCACATTTAACGAGCAGAAATACTCGCCGAAATATTGATTTTTGATGCTAAAAGTATGAATTAATTGTTTGGAATTTTTATGTATTTGTGAATTTTATATAAAAGTCGATTTGGAAAATTACAGCGTAGGTAATATGTATATATGCCTACAAAAACAATGTTTACAAAATTTTGACTGTACTTGTAAAATTTTATCGGCTTTGTTAAGATAGCAGTGAATTATTCCGCATGCGATATCAATATGGTGCAACAATATCAATGAAATCATCAAAGTATATTTTGATTTACATAAACCGCCTCATGTGGCCTGACTTTCGAAACCTATATTTAAAAGTATTCCACACATGTGTGCAGGTTGAATTTGCATCCTCTCCTTTTTGTTTCAAAGTATGAGATCAATGTGATGATGGCTTAAGGATACAAAAAGGACAATAAATCAATTTTAACTATTGATGTATAAGAAATATCAATATATAATCAAAACATGCATTTAAATATAATTTAACTAATAATTGTTTGTTTTTACCAAGTATTCCATGTTGTCTATGTTGAGTCTGCATGGACTCTTTTTTTAGTGATGATGGCTTAAGGGTCTATAAAAGGACAATTTAAATCAATTTCAACTAATAACACAATTGAGAAATATCAAAACATGTATTTAATCTATTTAAAAGGACAATATAAAACTAAAACTATATATACATGTATTTACTAATTCCATTGTATTATTTGCTTCCTTCTTTTTTGTAATGCATCTATGATTGTCTCATACCCTTCCATAGAAATTGTCCATAGCTCTTTATTTGTAGGTCTTCCACGACACTGATCTAGTTTTATATTTGTTGCCACCACCAAATGTGAGTAGTGTATAATCTTTTTATGTGTTTCATAATCTTCAAATGTAGGTAGACCATTCTTCCTTATCAGGTATTTTCATAGTGGAGTGCCAACAACCACCACTGATCCTATTGGATACAATGATAGCCATCATCAAAGAAGTTCTCAAAATTTTCTTAAGGGGACCAAAGAATTTATAAAATTTTTATTAAGGGGATCAAAAACTTGTTATCAAAATTTTCTTAAGGGGATGTCTTAAGGGGATCACTGTATCTATTGGATAATGATACCCATCATCATCTTCTCAAGGTGCTATTAACTTATGTTTAGTCTCCACACAACGAACCAACCAATATTTTGTTTCCTCTTCATTCCCCCTAGGTACAACAACATACACATGTCTTGCAAACAAAATTTGATTTAATAACTTGCGTGTGTCCATATAATTTGACCAATATACATACATCCATTCATATGTATATAAATAAATAATTTAGTATTACAAAATAACTTAATAAAGTGAAATAAAATGAAATAAGTTGAATTAAATTACCTTCATGTACAAGGTTTGAAACACATTCATAGTATTCAGATACAAACACTTGATCATTGCCTTCAATTGTTGTTTCATATTGATCATGTGCTTTTGTAGGTGTCAACGATCTTTGCTTCCACTCTTCAACCCATTTTGTATTTTCACATGCTTCCCAATCTCCTGAGATACAAAATTGACAAAAAAATGTAAGTTCCCTTGTCTAGATAGTCCATGTTCTTGCATTCAAACTCTTAAAATAATTTTATTTAGTAGATCCACTGATTGTCTCACAATCAAGTCTAGGTAGAATGTTCTCTTCTTCAACCAACCAAAAGAATCAATGAACTATAGAGTACTCACTTGAACTAGGTGTAGATAATCTTGTATTGCACCAATCAACAATCCCACGTGCATCTTTAAATTTTACTGCATCCTCAAATTTCAATTGTTCTCTAGGAAGAATTCTTTTAACACATGCACCAACTCCATCATGTTATCCTTCACCATGCCTAGCTTAAAAAAAAATTCACATATGTTGGACATTAAGTTCCTTGTGAACCCTACATAACGAATAGAACATTCGAGCATTCTTGAATTGTCTCGTACAATTATTTGACCATATGAGGTGTTCTATCATCTGGATTCCTCTTTCTCTTAAATTTCTATTAAATATATTGAAATGGTATTAAACAAAATATGACGTGTGTAACTAGTTGTCACTCAAATAGAAATAATACTCCCTCAAAACTCTTTTATCATCCTTTGTGCTATCATCTACATTTCTATAAACAATATGGACAAGCATAGCTACTTGTACTAAATTATAATACTATGATTGAATTTCCTCTTGTGAGCTAGAGTATAGTTTTCTACAAAATCAACCATTGATCAAGTATAGTACCAACTAGAAATATGTTTCTACATGCACGAAATTGGCCATCAAGCCATTGAGCATGTTGAGAGTACATTACATATTTTGGTATAATCTTATTTTTAAATTCACTTATAAATACATATACACTAACTTTTCCTATAACTAAATCACAATGCTTTCCAATTTTTCCATCTTTTAAAGAATAGTCAACATTCCTAAATATTTTAACATCTACTAATTATTGTCCAAAATCATTATCAACACTTTCATGCATACAAAATCTTAAGAATGAAAGATTTCCACAACTAGCGCATTGTCCAAAAATATGAGAACTTAAATAAAACAATTTACCATTAGATCTTTCACAAAACTTTTGATATAAACTCCCTTATTGTTTCAGGTGGCATATTAATACCACATTCTTGCATAATCATGTTAATATGCAAAGTACAACGTATATATTGAAAAACATCATAAAAATAATAAAATTGAACATGCGTTTTACAACAACAAGATATATTTGTTCCTTATTAATTTTTGCATACTAGGTTTTACATTTTTCAAAAGACCTTTGAATTATTTTAATATTTCTAGGTAACACTTAATCACCACAATTTTTTTTTATAAAATTTAGTTTGTGTTGTATCTAATAGATTTTTTGGATGAGGATTGCGAACTTTGGACCCGACTCTTAGTTTAAAAACATCTCTAGCATTAGATGATACCCTAGTATTATCATGTTAATATTTTTCAATCAAGTATTTGATTTGAACATTCAATTTCATGTCAGACCTCAGGAGTCAACCACTAAAACTCCAACATTGGTTAATTGGATCATTTTCTAGACTCTCTTCTTTTTTCCGCTCTTAGCAATGTTTTAGGATGTATTTGTAGAACTTCACTAATATTGCTTATTATTTTTTTATTCAAAGTTGTTTTATTAACTATAGCAATTGTTATAGCTCTTCTTGCTGCATTTTTATCTTTAGATCGACTATTTTTTCCAATAGATTGAATGACATTGGCAACAATAGACATAACATGTTTTAATGATTGATCTTTTTTTTTTGGTTTAACAGGTTTAACAAAAAGCCTAATTTTTTCATTACTTTTCTAATTGTTTGCATTCTCATCAATTGGATCATTAGTTGAAATTGAAATGCAATTTTTTTATGATAAAATAATTTTTTATATAATCTATTGGCATGTGTTCTTATTTGTCTCCAAGAAATCTTACTAGGAAGATTATCCAAAAATGTATCTCTTTCAATTTTTTTAAAAGAAAATCATTTTCAACATCACATCCTAGATTTTCATTTTCATTTTCATCAACAAAACAATTTTCATTAAATTCATTTTCATCAACAAAATGGCTTTCATTTTCATTTTCAAAAAAAAGAGCCATTCTCATTTTCATTTTCAACAAAATATTTTTTATTTTCATTTTCAACAACATTTAAAGAAATTTCATTATAATTTTCTAATTTATTTTCAACAAATTGTATAAAATTTTCATCTCTTTGAATATTATGAATTTCATCATTGTTAAGTCCAACAGCTTGTAAAACTTCTACAAAAAAAAATCCATTTCACTAAAATGTGGATTTGAAGATGTACCTAGATTTGTTCCTATTGAAACATTCTCCATAGCATTGAAAGAGGGATTTGAAGACATACTAGGACTTGTTTGTATAATCATATTATTTTCTAAATTGACTTCTTGCAAATTAACATCGTCTACAACCATGGTCTCCTCAATATTATTATCTTTAATAGTTGTGGAATTGGATGCTTTAGCCTTATTCATTGATCGAATCCTCATTCTTCCATCTCTTTTCCTTTTTTCCTTTTTCTCTTTCCTTGCTTCAATTTCTTCAAGAGTGAATTCCTTCCTATCTTTCCTCTTATCACAAGCTTGTGAACCCATGATTATAAAATTCTCAAGCATGAATGAATGTCAATAGTGAAAGTGTTTCTCTTTTGTTCCTCCAAACGATTAGAAAACTAACACAATTCCACTTAAGAAATTGTTTACATGATGCCTCCTTTCAAAAATTCAATCCAAATTGCAATTTGAAGACCTATAAAACTAACACAATTCCACTTAAAAAACTGTTTATATGATGCCTCCTTTCAAAAATTCAATCCAAATTGCAAGTTGAAGACCTGTAAAGAAAAAAATTGATAGAAACTAGCTCAATTTGTCACAGTCGACCACACATATGAAGTTGTAGAATTCACAGTAAAAGTTTATTAGTAAAATTTAAAAAATAGTAAAAACATAAATAGGATCCCATTTATAAAACAAGATCCTATTTCTATGTCAATAGCTCGAACATTTAATATTACAAAATGGGATACCATTTCTAAAAAAATGAATTTATGCTTGGGTTGTGGTCGGGTTTTGGCTTGTTTTTTGGTTTGGGAAAATCCTTGGGGATCCAAACCTAGGCCTTCAACCCAATTTGACTTGCAAGTTGAAGGTCCTGACAATGTCATAGAAAAATAATGACTTTGGACATATGTTTGAAGACTTTTTTTGTAAAATTTGTTGACGAAATTAAAACCTAGTATAGATGAGATAGTGCAAATTCCAAATATGTAATTTTTTACAATTGGATTATTTTTTCTATTTTTCAATTAAATATTATTAGTTTGACATGTAAATGATTGAAATTAAAAATAAAAGATAATTTTTTTTATCAATACATTTATGCCATTCCACTCCACCTCTTATTATCAAAACGTAATTTAGCAAAAAATAAATAAATAAATAAAATAAAAAATGATAAGTTTAGGTCATCTTATATGTGACATACATGACGATTTTTTAAAACGAAAAATATGACTAATAATTTTTTATTTTTTTTAAATCAATAAAAAATTACAAAAAAATATCAAAAATGTGCTTCAGTGAGTTAAAAATCTTTTCCCAAAAGGATTTAGAAAAATATGATAATTTAGTCAAAATATGGATGATGTACACATGCATGGTATGATAAAAAAAAGTGACTTTTAAACAATGGTTTTTAGAAACACCTATTGAAAACCAATTTGTAGCATTTGGGTATTGAAATAAATTATATATTTGGAAACTAGACTCTGAATACTACATTTTCTTATTAGTGACTTTTTCCAAGATTCAATCTCTAAGTGCTTCAAATTTTAAGGTGGAATGTGCCAAATTTTGAAAATCAGGGAAAACACTTCCACTTTTTGGCCAAAAAGTGGATTCAACTTCTTGCCAGCATCCTTGAGGACAAACAATCTTTGGGAAGGGAGGATTGTAATGTCTCAAAATTTTAATAAAGTGATTTAATTAATTTAAGTTGTCCAAAATTAATATTATTTCAAAAGGATGACTTTAATTAAAATAAAGTGAAAATATTAAAATGTCACTTTATTAAATAAAAATTATTCTAGAAGTTGGGTTAGTTACAAGCTGGCTTCTTTTGGAAGATTCCTT
>VDFB02201805.1:29814-127169 GCA_007258455.2 Sequoia sempervirens | reverse complement strand
GTTTCTCATCCAATTCTTTTGTGAGAGCATTCCATATAACATAATTGAGTTCACAAGAACATTCAAGAGAAATTCTTCAAGCATTTGGAGCCATGATAAAAATTCAAACATTATATCAAAGAGATTCTTGCATCATGTGTAGTTTTGTGCTAGCATTTGTGATGTAGGGTTTTGATTCAAGCATGCAATTCAAGTTCATAACTATCAAGCATTTATTTTATTCAAGATCCATATCCAAGATAGCCATTTCACACAAGTTTACATCACCTTATTACAAGGGTTTGGTGAGTTGCAATAGCATTTCGTTCATTCATCATTACCTCCTTTATTTTATTTCATTTAAAGATTTAATTACCAACAAGGGGTTTGACCAAGGAAAACCCCCATTCACTAACAATCAACAAGTTTTCCGCTCTTGTGTGCTTGTGATTTCAGATTTAGGTTCAAGAATTGAAGATCATTTGAAGTGCAAAGTTGAAAAGTTGCATTGCAAATTTGTCATCTTCACAGAAACTCACCTATAGGTCAAATTTGGAAGTTTCAGAACCTAAGATCAAAGAAGAAGAAGGTGTAGACATCAAGCCTTAGGACCACATTCAAATTTTTTAGAAATTTAGATTGGGACTAATAAGACACCTAGGGCATCTTAGTCCTCCCAAGGGTATTTTTTAGATATTCTTCTAGATCCGGTTCCAACATCCGAAGATTTCGCATCTGCCTCAAAAAACAATAGTGGGACTAATAAGATAGTAAGGGAATCTTATTCCTTCATAGAATATTTTGATAGCTTCTTTTCATTTCCAGAATCCTCATTGCATTTCCAAACTTCCCAGGTACACATATCCTAACTTATTGTTACATTATTTCATCATTTGCATCCTTCATTTGGCTTACATTATTAGGTTTTGTGAGTTGAATGCTTACTTGTCTTTTCCAAGCATTTTCTTGGTGGTGAACCCCTAAAAGCTTAAAGAACCCCTTCCTAGGTCTTGTTGCTCGAATTGACTCACCTTGTGAGGTTGATAGTCAATCTAATTAGGACTCCTAGGACATACTTGAATAACAAATAGTAGAATAGGGGTGTTCTATGACCTAGGTTATAAAACACCCATTTCCCTATGGTTCAAACATAAACTAAAATAGCAACACCATACACAAGAGAACACCAAATTTACGTGGAAAAACCAATGAGGGAAAAACCATGATGAGGATTAGCTCACAATATAAGTAATTGCAAAACTGGTACAAAAAGGCTCATTGCCAGAATAGGGCACACTGTCCAAAAAGTCTCATAGCCAGACCTCACTGCCATAGAAAGAACAAGAAAATATAAGAGAAATTTTACATAGAGAACACCTTCTCAATGCAAAAAGGAATCCACCACAATGCTCCAACACTTTCATAGTCATGTTTGAAAGATTTCAGACACCTTCGGCTCATTGCATTCAAGAATTCAATACTTTGAAGTTCACACTACTCTGCTCAAATTCATGATTAAATGTCTTGTACCTTGTCCTAAGTCATGATTACACCTTAGTTAAGTTTACTTAGGGACCACATAGGAGGTTGTTGGAGATTTTCCACCTTTGGTGGAGTTGACATCTCATTTCCTCATCACTTCCACCTTTTGTGGACACATCATGTGATTATCTTTCCACCTTTTGTGGTGATTATCACATTATCACCTTTCCACTTTAGGTGGAGTGATAAATTTTCATTGTTGTCTCATGTCATAAGATTACGACACTTGTCATAATCTTATGCCATCTATTCTCACCTTGGCTATATATCAAGGGGTCTCCTATGTACCTTTTGCTCATGACAGACTACCTATCATATTGACCTTAATACAATTTATTCTTGTCCATCTTGTTTCTATCTCTCTCTTTTGTGATTTCTATTAGGTCTCTAGATCTTGGGTGGCTACCTTCATAGCCAATTCTTACATGGTATCAGAGCTTTTGGAGTGCCTTTAGTTAGTCTTTTGGAGAGATTCTTGGAGGGTTCCATTTTTGGCCTTGTGTTGCAGGTGCATTTTGGGAGCTTGTTGCATTAGATCTGAGCTCGCCATTGCATCTGGAGTGTCCGAGATAGTCAGATTTGCCTTTTGTTTCGTCTAAGTTGGACATTGGAGGCCAAATCTAGAAAGGGTTGAAGATTGGAGGTGGTTGCCAGATCCAGGAGGTAGCTACCACTTTGGAGCATTTTCAGCCAAAAAGGACCTCGCCATCGTGCTCAGAAGGGCCAAGAACCTATAAATCGACTACCAATTCGTCCAAATCGGAGCAAGTTGTCCATCGAGGCAAAATTTTTTTAGCAGGCCAACCGTACGACCAACCTGCGCAGTCAGGTACAAAAATATTAAAAAAAAAAATTTTATTTATTTTTCTGCGAAAATATTTTATTTCAAAAAAAAAAAAATCAAAATTTTTATTTTCTGGAGTTTTAAAAGGGCATTATCTTGCCGCAGTACCTGCTTGATGCCGCAAAATCTGCGTCGATTACGACCTCCCCTGCGCCGATGGTGAAAGCCAACTGGGTAAGCGACCCCAGCGGGCACATTCAAAACCGCCGATAGTATCCACGTGGCAGGTCAAAAATCCCCACAATAAAGGTCCGTTGAAATTTGTGGAAAATTTGGTGAACTTTCAAATCGGCGGTTTCACGACAAAATCAGATATTCCGTCAACGCCAGATATTTTACCGTGACAATTTCCAGGTGGCTGGCGATGGTGGCGTGCATACAGCCATCAAATTTAAAGCTCTCTCGGTGGCGTGGCGGGCATCGCGGCGAATCGATTTTAATCAATAAATGAAATTTGGCGACATCAGCCTTGCATCATCCGCACTTTTTGAGGTGCATTTCCGCAGTTGAGTTTTGATTTGCGAGTTCATCTTTAGAGCTCATATCTTAGTGTTTTGGGCTTTTTGGTGCAATTTTTTTGGATTTGGGCTAATTTTTCGTGTACATCGCAGTGGTGAAGTTATTTTTTAATTTTGGTGAACGGATTTTCTAAAAAATTGGATTTGTCTCAGATCTTGCTCAATTGTCACCATTTTTGCAACTTCCGGGGCTCCGTTCAGGCTCATACGAACTCCTTTTCATGTGTCATTTTTTTTTAAAGTGCATGATTTTTTCTGAACTTCATAGTGGTGCTATCAATTTGTAGTGATTGTAATCAAAAATTGTACTTTCAGCCCTTGGTCATTTTTGGCCTATTTTGGCATTTGTAAAGATAAGATCTCAGTTTGGTCTTTTGTATCAGTCATTTGAGTCTGTTGTAGCCTACTTAAGGCTATTGTAAAACATTGAAAATCAGAAGCCCACTTTGCTTGGCTTGCAAGTGGCTATTGTACACGCACTAATTATAAAGTGCCAAATCATCTTTTTTGGGGGGGGTTCTTTGATTGAGTGAATTTGGGGGGGTGTCTTGAGTGATTGTGCCTCTCTCTCTATCTTGTTCTCTTTCATTTTTCTGCTATGGGTTCTCCTAAGTTTCCCTTATTAACTCCACATAATTATGCTTCTTGGAAAATTGATGCATGGAGTAAGTTAATGGAAAAAGGATTAACTCATTATATTGATGGAACTGTTGTTGCACCATCTGATCCTAAAGCTGATCCTGTTGCTCATTTGGATTGGCTCACTAAAAATACTATGGCTCTTGGAACATTAAGAAAATATGTATCAAAAGATCTAATCTTTCAAATTGATAAGTGTAAAACAATTAAAGAAGCTTGGGACAAGTTTGGTCAATTATATGGCCAAGTTGATGAGATTAGAGGTTATCAGCTTGACAATGATCTCACAATGTTAGATCCCAAGAATTTTGATACAATCCAAGACTATGTCACTAAGGCAAATGAGCTAAGAGCACAGCTTAAGGATTGTGGCATTAATAAGAAGGATGCACAGTTGGTCTACAATTTGTTGGGAAAGCTTCCATCAGAATATGCAGCATTTGTTTCTAGCTTCCAAACCCATCGTTTGACAATAGGTAGTTCTTTCACTATGCCTACATTTGATGCTTTTACAGAAATGTTGATGTTAGAGCAAGCAAAATTGGTAAGCATGGGGATTCTCAAGTCTTCAAAGTCCAAGGCTTTGGTGGCTAATCAAGGGAATCAAGGGACTCAAGGAAAGGGTTCCAATAAGAAGCAGAAGCAATCTAATCCAAAGAACCAACAAGATAAAGCACAATCATCCTCTCCAAAATAAGGGAATTCTTCATCACAAGGGAATTCTACATCTTCTCCCAAGAAGGGAAATTCAAGCAAGAAGGAGAGACCAACTTGTTCATATTGCAAGAGGGTTGGTCATGATGAGCATCATTGCCACACTAAGCAAATTGATGAGTTGACAAACATCATCAAGAAGAATAACATCAATTTGCCATCTGCCTACAAGAAGAAGGATTCATCCCCTTCCACTTCCTCACAATCAAAAGGAAAAGGGCAAGCATTTGTGGCTACTTCAGGTTCTTCACAGCAATGGATACTTGACTCGGGTGCCACTCATCATATGGGTTCTTCAATGGAATAGTTTTCTTCTTTGGAGCAATCTAAGGTACCTCACATCTTCATAGGAGATGATACTCAAGTGGAAGTTGAAGGAGAAGGTTCAGTTGCCATGGATAATGGAACATTTGAGAATGTTCTCTATGTTCCTAACTTGAGTGCCAATCTTCTCTAAATCTACCAAATCACTCACTTTGGAGATGGCAAGAAAGTTGAGTTTCTACCAGATTCAGTTGTGGTCAAAGAAATTAAGGATGATGCCTTGCTTGCAGTGGGACAAGCCAATCACAACACACGACTTTACTCATTCTCCCACTTTGTACCTAAGTCTCCTTCTACAACTTTTCTCACTCATTCAAATTCAGAAAGCAAGCTATGGCATGAGCGGTTTGGACATATCAATTACCGCTATCTTCAGTAGCTTAGCTGCAAGGCTATGGTTACAGGACTACCTCAAATCAACTTTTCTGAAGGTGTATGTTCAGGTTGTTCCATGGGTAAGCATCTAGAAGAGAAGTTTGACAAAGGGAAGTCTTGGAGAGCTTCAAAAGTTCTTCAGTTGGTTCACAGTGATGTAGTAGGTCCATTTCCAGTGCCATCATTTAGCAAGGCTCGCTATGTCCTCACCTTCATTAATGACTACTCTCGCTTCACATGGGTCTACTTTCTTGTTCACAAGAGTGAAGTGTTTGACAGATTTCTTGCCTTCAAGGCTCATGTCGAGAAGCAATCAGGGAAGCAAGTCAAGATTCTTCACACAGACAATGGAAGGGAATATGTGAACAATAGACTTGAGGAATTTTGTACTCTTGAGGGGATTGATCTTCAACATTCAGTTGCATACACTCCACAGTAGAATGGTGTAGCTGAAAGGAAGAATAGAACCCTTAAGGAGATGGCTAGCTGCATGATTCATGCTCGATCTCTTGGTCCTCAATTTTGGGAAGAAGCTATCAGTTGTGCCACTCACATCCAAAATCGGGTTCCCCATAAAGCTTTGAAGGGTATGACTCCTTTTGAGGCTTGGTGTGGTAGAAAACCAGTTGTGAGACACTTCAGAGTTTTTGGTTGTCCAGCTTGGGCATGAATACCTCCAGAGAAGCGCAAGGCATTGGAACCTCAGAGTAGGCCTTGTATCTTTGTTGGATATCCTGAAGGTGTTAAGGCATATAGACTTTTGGATCCAGAGACACATGAGTTATTCATTGAGAGGAGTGTTCACTTTGAGGAACGCTCTCCTAGCTTGACCTCTAATCCTCCTCTTCCTTCCTCCCTAGTGGAAAGTGATGATAGTGACTCCAATGATGATAGTGACTCCGATGATGATTCTTCCTCAACTTTGACTCGCAAGATCACACCTTCGCAGGGTCCACTTGTAGTTGAGGCATCTCGTCCTTCATCTCCTACTAGACCTTGTTGGGCTCGACAGACTCTTGAGTCAGCAGGTTCTCTTGTTGGGGATCCTTCAGATACTCAAAGGACTCGGTCACAACATCAAAATTTTCCACATGCTTATATTGCTACTGCTTCAGATCCACAATCCTTTAAGGAAGCTTCGGGCATTCCTGAATGGGATTCAGCAATGGAGGAAGAGTATAGTTCCTTGATGAGGAACAACACATGGGATTTAGTTCCTCTTCCTAAGGGAAGAAAGATGGTTCGATGTAAGTGGATCTATCGGACTAAGTATGCAGCGGATGGAAGTGTGGATAAATACAAAGCTCGGCTTGTGGCAAAAGGTTTCTCACAGGTTCCAGGTGTTGACTATACTGAGACCTTTGCACCCGTTGCTAAGATGAACTCCATTCGCTTGACACTCGCTATTGCTGCAGCTCATGGTTGGGCTGTACATCAGATGGATGTAAAAAATGCATTTCTTCATGGGGATCTTCATGAGGAGATTTACATGGAGCAGCCACAGGGATTCATACAGGATTCTTCATTGGTTTGCAGATTGAGGAAGTCTATCTATGGCCTCAAACAGGCCCCTAGGGCTTGGTATGCCAAGATGGATTCCTTTCTTCTCTTAGCAGAATTCACAAGGTGTCATTCTGATCCGAATGTCTACATTCTGAAACAGGATGATTCTCACTTGCTACTTGTGCTCTATGTTGATGATTTGATCATTACAGGGAGTATCTCATCCATCATTGGCAGTGTCAAATCTGCTTTGCAAGACAGATTTGCTATGACCGACTTGGGCCTTTTGCACTATTTTCTTGGGATTGAGATCACACAGTTAGCTTCTGGGATTTCTCTTTCTTAGCCCAAGTATGCTCTTGATCTTCTAGCTCGATTTCACATGGCTGATTGTAAGCCTGCACCGACTCCCTTTCTTTCAGGAGTCAAGCTTGAGGCTAAGTGTTCTACTCCACTTGTTGATGCCACTTTGTATCATCAGCTTGTTGGGAGTCTCATTTACTTGACTCACACACACCCTGATATCTCCTTTGCAGTTGGCATGGTTTCACGCCTTATGCAGGAACCACATGAGCTTCATTGGAAAGCTGCCAAACACATCTTGCATTACATCCAGGGTACACATCATCATGGGATTCATTATGCAGCAGGTATAGGACTTACCTTGGTGGGATATACAGATTCTGATTGGGCTGGCGATATTGATGATCATAAGTCGACTTCTGGCTATAGTTTTCATCTTGGTTCTAGCCCCATTTGTTGGCAGAGTAAGAAGCAGCATGCTATTGCTCTTTCTTCGACTGAGGCTGAGTATTGAGGGGCTGTTAATGCCGCTACTGAGGCTATTTGGCTTTAGAATATTCTCACTAAGTTTGGCTTCACTATTCCACGTCCTATAGTCATTCATTGTGACAATCAGAGTGCCATCTAGATCTCAAAGAATCCAATTCACCATCGTGAGGACCAAATACATAGAGGAGATTCATATGCACTACATCTGTGGAGCTCTGGAGCACAGGAGTTGTACATCGGGATTTGCGTGATTGTCCTCTACAGCAGCAGCAGGTGCTGCATATCTCTACCTCAAACCCTCTTAATTGAGAGTATCCTTACCATCATCTGGTGCAAGCCTCTTGGGGGTATGGATATTCTTTTGAGGAGGCCACTTGACTTCTCTCATTCCCTCTTATGGGGGCTTTTTTCCTCACTCCGAGGTTTTTCCTCTTCCTCATCTTTTTAGTTTTTCATCTCTTTGGGGAGTTTTTCCTACATGGTTTTCTCCTCCCTTTTCTCTCTTTATGAGATTGTATCAGATTTGTACATTGGTACTCTAACATGGCTCTAGTAGCCGGGACCCATCTTGCATTGTTTGCTTTGTGTACATTCTCCCTAAGTTGCACTTAAGGGGGGGTGTTGGTGTAATTATATGTCTTGTACCTTGTCCTAGGTCATGATTACACCTTAGTTAAGTTTACTTAGGGACCACATAGGAGGTTGTTGGAGATTTTCCACTTTTGGTGGACTTGACATGTCATTACCACATCACTTCCACCTTTTGTGGACACATCATGTGATTATCTCTCCACCTTTTGTGGTGATTATCACATTATCACCTTTCCACATTAGGTGGAGTGATAACTTTTCATAGCTATCTCATGTCATAAGATTACGACACTTGTCATAATCTTATGCCCTTCTATGTTCTCACCTTGGCTATATATCCAAGGGGTCTCCTATGTACTATTAGCTCATTACATTTTATTCTATTGACATAATACAGTTTATTCTTGTCATCCTATTTCTATCTCTTTTATGCTTCTTCTTTCTATTAGGCCTCTAGATCTTGGGTGGCTACCTTCATAGCCAATTCTTACACTTTTGGTGAAAATAGTATATATATAGGAGGAACATTGAAAATGGTACAGTACATGTAGGGCTTTGTATTGGAGGGACAAGCTATATAGTTATAGTGCATTTGAAGAATTAGAAATAGAAGTGAAATGGGAATTAGAAGAAGGATGATCTGTTTAAGCATATTAGTAATATCATGGTTATCATCATTTATATCATAATTGAATGGTATTACATACATATTTTTTAGTTATTCTAGTCAAATGGTATTGTTATAATAAGAAGCGGAATTTGTAGCATAAGAGGAGATGGTGATGTCAACCTTATAAACTAGGTCTTGTATTTTGTTCTTTACAAACTAAATTTGATTGACATAATCGACTAAAATTCTATGATATGAATAAGAAGTAAATCACCATATGTAGGAGATTTATTAAATGGAAGAGGAGGAATGGTGATTGATATAGGTTCCAAGAGAAATTAAAAGATATGTTTAAGACGATCAAGAAGATGCATTAAGTTTTATCACTCCTATTTATCTTGAGAAATGGAAGGAGGAATTTTTTGAGATCATTCATAATGGAAATAGAAAATGGAACAAGAGGGAGAAGTGCTATCAACCCATGCCAATATTTTGTTCAACCTCGATGGCTCAGAAAGATAAATTAGAAAGACAAATGCGATGGTCACCATGCATTTTCTCTGTAATATGAGGAAATATATTTATGAAAATAGAGACTAGAGAATAGAATTAGAAGGATGGAGTCACATATGAAGAACTATAATTTTTTTTTAGAAGTATAATCATTAATACTTTCACTTGGATCTTTCTTGTAGAGTTCTTCTTGTATGCAAGTTACATTAGGATCCATAATATATTGGAAATAAAGAGTGAATGCAAGGATAAGATTAGAAAATGCATGCAAGGATCAAGGATTTAAGATCTAGAAATCATCAAAATATACATTTGTCAAGGCATTACAAAATAACTTAGCTAGGCCATGGCCATCACATGTGCATGAGTCAAGAAAAGAGTATAGAATTATTTTACAATACTACATCAAAAGTTTGAAACTCTGTCAATACTTCAAAAGGAACTCAAAACCCTATAAACTACATAAGAGTAAAATTTTCTCATGACCTTGTACATATTAAGAGATACAATAAAATAAAAAAACCCTACCAATATCACAAAATGACCAAGTTTTTTGAGTATATCAAATTTGTATTAAATTTTCCTTAATTTTAATCCTTTAATTTCATCTTGTATTTTGGTTGACATAGCAATGATATATATTATGTCTTCTAAATAAAATAAATTGAAGTGTGAGTTTAAAGTGGTGATCCATCCTTCAAAGTCATTTTAGAACTTTTTACAATAAAGGATCTATGTATTGCAACCATTTAAGCC
This sequence comes from Sequoia sempervirens, assembly GCA_007258455.2. Lineage (NCBI taxonomy): Eukaryota > Viridiplantae > Streptophyta > Pinopsida > Cupressales > Cupressaceae > Sequoia > Sequoia sempervirens. The sequence continues at coordinate 117,469 of VDFB02201805.1, read as the reverse complement.
TAGATAAAGTTAACTAGAGGATTACATGGGTGAGAATAACAATTACTGTGGTGAGGAACTTGGTAGAGAGTGGTTTGGTTCATGAATTTTCCTTCTCCCTCTTTGTCCAATTAGTGGAATAAGAGAGATTAGATATATAGAAGACCATTTCATCATAAAAATTTAATCCTAATATATAGGGGATAAATTTGGAATCCTAGCTAGGGATGACTATATAGAAATTTCCATGGAGTCCCTTAAGAAATATTTTGAACTCAATTATACTAAATATATCGATAATAATTTATTAAGTAATCCCAAAATATTAGTCAACAAGATGACCAAAACCCTACATAGGTGTGATTTTTATGAAGAAATAATTATATTATTTTTTTAATAGGGTGTTTAGGTAAGAGAATGCTAAATAAATTTAAACATGGATTTTTCAATATGTTGTCAAGAATCTTCAAGGGAATGAGCACACTAACTAGGGAACATTGATAGTGACTATTTGCATAATCAACTAACCAATATAATTGAATATACAAAATTTTACACTATTTCATACCTAGTAAATACATTAAACTAAGGAAATGGTTATTTGTAATCTTTAATATAAAAGGAAAAATGAGCATATGCCATCTATGGTCTTTGAATACTACACATAAATTGATCTCAAAAAAGGTTAAAAGTATTTCAAAATGGTTGAAAAACAACATTTCATATTATAATTTCTAATTTCTAATTAAAATTATTGAAAATGAACCTAAAAAAATTATATCTAGAAAAAATGCCAAAGTAGTGGCTAAATGGGATATGTTGGTTCACCCATATTTTTACCTTCATGTATATCAAGTTTCAAGACTTACATGAGGCACTTGAAAACTTATCAATTTATGTGAGCAGTAAATTAATTCTAATAGAATAATGTAAGTTGTTGGAATTTATACACAAGTTCTATTTAGATCAACAAAAAATAGAAATACAATATATAATTTCTACTAGTAGATACATTTTTGTTTTCTAAAATGTTTTCCAAATAGATGAAGCATAGATATCTGAAGTAACTTTCAAAATTTTTGAATCAAGAACATAAGTTGATTTAAATTTTTACATGGAAGGATAATTGAGAGATTTGAATATAGAAATTTGGCCAAATTGGAGGATCTTTGGGCCAATTACAAGGAAAAACATGAAGGGAGAATAAAAAATTACCACCTATCACATGAAGGTATTTGAAAGTCCTTCTATTCCAAAGAGTATTTAATATTATAGGGATTTTGTTAGACCCATCTTATAATTAGAAGAGGTTTCTTTATAAACTCATGCCAAAGATGGATTAAAACCTAAATGAGTTGAAGTCAAATAAGGAGATAACTACAAAGGTTATCAAAATGAATTAATAATGGTTTGAGCTAAGATAAAATAACATCTAGAAAACAAGTGGCGAGTAATATCAAGAAAAGAAAGAGAAGGAAAGTAATTTTAGTAATAAAAAGATCTAGAAATAAATTGGAAGCCACCTCTTAAATATGTAAATATAGAATTGAAAGAAGATTTTGATGAGGAAGCACAAACATTTGAGACAAGGAAGAAATAGAGAATAAATTTTGTTCATTCGAAGAAAAACCAATGAGAGAAAGAATAATCTCTTGTTCAATGAACTTTAAATTTTCTTTCGATGCATCCTCTTATAATGCAACCTAAGCAAATTATATGGATTGTTTTCCTTCTTCCATTATACTAAAGGATCCTTTGATTTCACACACACACAGAGAGGGTTTTTTTGCATTTTCTAGAATGTTTCATTAGTGTTTTTACATGAGTGGTTTTTTTGCATTTTTAACCATACATATTTGGGAACAAATATGATTGATTAAAGACTTAGGTCCAAGGAGAAATTATTCTATTATTTTAATAAAGCTTAAGAAGTGGAAAATGGAATGGGCTGTAGAATACACCTAAAGGGATGAACACTACACTTGATGTAAAAATAAAACCTGTATATATTAAAAAATAGGTACCCTTTTACTTGCACTTACCATTAACCATTTCAATGTATAAGGATATGGAATGTATAGGAAATCAATATGCAAATATATCTCATGAATCATTATTACATAAGAAATGTTCTTTATACAAAAAAATAAAATAATTACTCTAGTTTTAATGTTCTTAAGACTCTTTATAATTATATAAATGATGAACTGGTTACTAATATAAATAAATGTGGAATCGCAAGTAATAATAGATTTATTATAATTTTTTTTGGGATGAATTGATAGAAGGAAGAATAATGATATGAGATTTATTTGTTTCATCAAATCTATTATAATTGCACATGACTTCCACCTATGTATCATTTTAAATGCAACTTCAAAAACTTTATTCAGATTTTTTGGATGCCACTATAAACATCTCTCAATGTAATGAATATATAATAAAGAAGAATTAAAAGAAACAATCTAAACAATACAGGTTGACAATAAGTAATAAACATTGACACTAATAAACTGATGTGATATAAGAAAGTTCGCAGTTATCACTTTACAATACTTTTAAACAGTCCCCTTTCATAGAATTTGATCGTCAACATACTCGAAAGGGCATTAGCTAAATCAAAAGAATAATGTGAATTTTGAGTAGGACTCTACTTCCCAAGGCATGTCAATCGCTGTACAAAATATCATCTACATCGTATTCAAGCCGCGTGTTCCACGTAAACCACATAGAATTCGACTTATATAGAATCCCAAGCATGTTAAATGCCTAAGTGTCTACTTTGATTTCTTGGAGTCTTTTTGACTTTATCTTTTTATTATAAATTAATGATTTAGAAAAAAAATTGGTAAGTAGGAGGTATTTTTCACAGTGTCAAATCGTGATATTGCTATCAATATTCAATTGTGTAGTTTTTCGAGTCAAACTCAATGATTCAAAAAACATGGGTCAATGAGTTTGACTCAAACTCAAAAAACTACATGGTTGAATCTTGATAGCAATATTATAAGAAAATTTGAATTATATTATAATATTTGTAAATGTGATTTAAAATAATTAGTATATTTATTTTAGATAATTTTATGTAAAATTTGTTGAAGGATATCTATCAATATCTTTTGTATATATTTAGGTAAGATAGGTATGGTAGTCGCGTTTGCAATTACAATATGTAAATGAAGCAGTCACTTTTGTTTAGGTAATACTAGTGTTATGACTTTACTAAAGATAATTATATTGAATTTGGGACTCTCACATAGACATGCAATGTAAATTATAGGATTTCATGCATTCATGCACTGAATCACAAATCTTGTAAGAGTTAAATCTTTTTTGCTTCTTTGTAGTCTGAATCTGGTTTGTAGAATTTTAATTGTTTGGTATATTCTAACATGTGAAATCAAATAGTAATACAAATAAATTATAATTTTCAAAGTTATTTTTATTAAATGATAACCATGGTAGCTAGCAGCTGGATGGGAAAAGGTATGAGTCAATAGAAAAACATATAGATAAATTGTGATACAAATAGAAGAATGGGTAAAATTTAGTATTGCATAAAGTGTATTAAGAGAGTAGATAAAGAGAGATTAAAGTCATTGTAACATTAATTAATAAAAGAAGTATAATAATTATATGTTGAGGTAGCATCATCTATAAAATTTTAGAGGAGAAGTTTTTAAATGTGTCATGGAAAGAAAAAATATATGAAGAAAATTTACAAGAGTGAAGAAATCTTCTAGTGAAAATAGTATATATATATGAGGAACATTGAAAATGGTACAATACATGGAGGGATTTGTATTGGAGGGACAAGCTCTATAGTTGTAGTGTATTTGAATTAGAAATAAAAGTGAAATAAGAATTAGAAGAAGGATGATCTATTTAAGCATATTAGTAATATAATGGTTATATTAATTTATATCATATTTGAATGGTATTACATATATATTTTTAGTTCTTCTAGTTAAATGGTATTGTTATAATAAGAAGTGGAATTTGTGGCATAAGAGGAGATGGTGATGCCAACCTTATAAACTAGGTCTTATATTTTGTTCTTTATGAACTAAATTTGATTGACATAATGGACTAAAATTCTATAATATGAATAAGAAGAAGTAAATCACCATATGTAGGAGATTTCTTAAATGGAAGAGGAGTAATGGTGATTGATATAACTTCCAAGAGAAATTAAAAGATATGTTTAAAAGGATCAAGAAGATGCATTAAGTTTTATCACTCCTATTTGTCTTGAGAAATGGAAGGAGGATTGTTTTGAGATCATTCATAATGGAAATAGACAATGGAACAAGAAGGGGAAGTGCTACCAACCCATGCCAATTATTTTGTTCAACCTTGATGGCTCAAAAAGATAAATTAGAAAGACAAATGTGATGGTCACCATGCATTTTTTCTTTAATATGAGGAAATAGATTTATGAAAATAGAGATTAGAGAATAGAATTAGAAGGATGGAGTCACATATGAAGAACTATAAATTTTTTTTAGAAGTATAATCCTTAACACTTTCACTTGGATCTTTCTTGTAGAGTTCATCTTATATGCAAGTTACATTAGGATCCATATTATATTGGAAATAAAGAGTGAATGCAAAGACATGATTAGAAAATGAGTGCAAGGATCAAGGATTTAAGATCTAGAAATCATCAAAATATAAATTTGTCAAGGTATTACAAAATAAATTATCTAGGCCATGGCCATCACATGTGTATGAGTCAAGAAAAGAGTATAGAATTATTTTACAATACTACATCAACAATTTGAAACTCTATCAATACTTCAAAAGGAACTCAAAACCCTATAAACTACATAAGAGTAAAATTTTCTCATGACCTTGCACATATAAAGATATACAATAAAATAAAAAAACCCTACCAATATCACAAAATGACCAAGTTTTTTTAGTATATCAAATTTGTATTATTTTCCTTAATTTTAATCCTTTAATTTCATCTTGTATTTTGGTTGACATAGCAATGATATATATTATTTCTTCTAAATAAAATAATTTGAAGTATGAGTTTAAAGGGGTGATCCATCCTTCAAAGTCATTTTTGAAATTTTTATTATAAAGGATGTGTATTGCAACCATTTAAGCCTAGATAAAGATAATAAGAGGATTACATGGGGGAGAATAACAATTACTATGGTGAGGCACTTTGGTAGAGAGTGTTTTGTTTCATGAATTTTCCTTCCCCCTCTTTGTCCAATTAGGGCAATTTTTCATGATTTGTGTAAAGTTTTATGACTCAAAAATAAAAGAGATTGGATATATAGAAGACCATTTCATTATAAAAATTAATGTAATACCCCCGTAATGGGTTGTTGAACTTTTTGGTGAGTATTTGTGTGTGCTTCATTGGTTACTGTGTTATTTGATTGTGTGGAAAATATAATATGTTAGTAGTCGTGTTTAAATAATTAATCAAATCATAAGTGATTTGCAAGGTTATTTAAAATATGATTAGAAATTAAAATAATAATCAATTAAATTAAATCAAATGATTTAGAGCAAATGATCAAATTAAACTAATTCATTAAAAGTAAAAGTGATATTATTAGATAAATTGATTTAAATTGTTGCGTTAAATTGAAGTTAATAATAATTATGAATAAATAATCTTGAAAAGATAATTATTATAATAAGAAATTTAATGGATACTTATTTAGAATCTTGCAAATGGTTGATTTTAATTATTTTAATGTGGAAGTAATTATTTAATAAAGTTTTGTGGAGATGATGATTATATAATGAATATATATATATATATATATATATATATATATATATATATATATATATATATATATATATATATATATATATATATATATATATATATATATTTATATAAATAAAAGTTCATTTTGTGGAGTTAAATTTATTTAGTTTTGTGCATGATAAAAGAAAATGAAATAGAAATACATGAAAAGGCAAAAAGAATTAAGGATTAAATATTATTTTGATTTATTTCTTGAAATGTGACTGTTGGTATTCTCTGGAAGAGGAAACAGAAGAGGCTTCTTGTGTGAGTTTTTATTTATTTTGGATTGGGAAGGGGGTGGTATTCTCTTTCCAACAGATTTTGGTGAATTTGGTAGTCATCTTTCTGTTATTGTATTACATTCTTTTATTCTTCTGAGAATTCATTTGAGGATTAAGATTTATGTTTGAGGGAGGATCTTGGAGCTGCTGCTGGAAGGATTGGGTCAGCAAGAAGGATAAAGCTTCTACAGTTATCTACAGGCGCAGGACGCCAGGTTCTCCTTCTTCTTTTAAATTATCTTCTTTCTATAGCATCAAATGAAATAAGAATTCTTTGTTCTGGATTTGAAATTTAATGCATGTAGAAAACTCTCGAATCCTTATAAATGTTTTGGGCTGTGTTTCAATCAAGAAAATTTTACCAAGGTTCGGGATTTTAGTTGATTAAATGAAATTATTTGTTGGGTTTTGGGCTGTTGTTTGTTATAATGAAACTAGGATTTGAAATTCTGGAAATAACCAGCAATTCTATAGTTTTGGCTGGGAAATATAATTAATAAATTTAAAATAATCTTTTTACTGGGAATTTGGGGTTGTGTAGATCCTCACTTGTAGTTAAATTTTACAAAATTTATTCTGTATATATAAATTATCGGATGAAGTGCGTGTAATTGAATGTAACATAAGCCAGTGAATTATTTTTATACATTATATATATATATATCAGATATATATGTATATATATGTATACATTTATGCCAAATGTGGAGTATAGAACAAAATAAATAAATAAAATAAATAAAAATAAAATTTAAAGTTCAAATTTTGGCTGTTTTAAATTGCAGTTTGTTTTAAAATAAAAATAAAAATGAGATAAAAAGAGGCGGTAGTTGTTGGTTTGACCTCGGTAGTACCCACCACCCAGCTGGCCGAATGTGTTTGTGCGGCAGCCTACAGGCTACCACGGCAGTTCGTCGAACTGTTGTGACAGTCCGTAGACTGTCCACGGTAGTCCTACAGACTGCCGTGACAGTCCGCAGACTGTCCGCGGCTGGGCGTTTGCCCGTGCGTTATATGGAATTTAATCTTTATTTAAAATTGTATATGTTTATTATTGGCTTAAAACAAAAATTTCATATAACTTTTAAGGCACGTATATATATATATATATATATATTTATTTATATTTATATATATATTTATTAATTCATTTAATTAGAGTTCATTAATTTAACTGTTAATTTTATCAATTAATTAAGTCTATAATCAGTTTGGTCATTTTGCTAGTATGATCATAATAAAATTCTTTTTATAATGGAAATGTGAAATTAGAAAGAAATATCTATAATTTCTTAATTTGTGAAATTTTGGTAGGACAATATAATAGAAGGGCAATTTGTGAATAGGTATATATATATATATATTTATTAATTTATTTGCTCTGATTCCTCTAATTTAACTAATGCTGTATTTTTGTAAAAAAAATATATATTATGTTTCTTTTTCTGTTAAAATAAAATAGAATCTTGTATAATGGAAATAATAATAAAATAGAAAGAAATCTTTTGTTTGTCATTATTTTTGATTTATTAAATTACCAATTTAAGAGGATAAGTTAATAGAAAAATCAATTACAAATATATGACAACATTGTTTATTTAATTCTTGTTTAAATGTGAATATTTTTGGGAATAGAATTTATTATGGGATTAAATAGGTTGTCCTTTTTATTTTATTTTATTTATTTTATGAAATTTCATCTTGTAGTATTGTTGGATTCTTAGAACAGATCTATTCTCTTATTACTTTCCCTCCTCAAAAAGAATTAAAATATATATATAATGTAGTGGTTTTAAAGGGTATTTTTGTGTGTAAATTTATTTAGATAGATTTAAGTTTTTAAGGTAGTAAGTTCTAATATGTAGTTTAAGAATTTAGAATATTGTTATTATGGTCATTTTAAAGTATAGACAATTGGTCTTAAATGGTTTTCACAATTAATTTAAATATTGGAAGTGAATGTTAAGTGAGTATGATGAAAGGGGAAATTTAAATGTATGGGCATAGCTAGAGATTGATTAGGATATTCTCAAATTGAATAGTTTATTTGTGAAATGGGATTGCAATCTTTTAAAAATTGACTTCCTTTATATTTATTTAATGGTTGATTGGTAAGTGCTCTTTATGAATAAGTCTTTTAGAATACTTGTGATGGTTATCATAAATTGTTTTAGTAAATTGAGTACTTCTGATGGGTAAGTTGTAAAGTCATTTAGTTCTGGTTGTTAATTGATTGGCTATTAAATATTGTTCTTGTTTGAATTTTTGGTTGTTGTTTATTATGCGAATGTTTGGTGGAGTTGTGAGTGATTGAGTATTTAAGGTGTTCTTTAATTTGGTCCCTTGAATGCCTGGTTGGATGCTTTTACCTCTTTTATTGAAGGATTGTTTTTGGACATTTCCGTATTGGTATGAATGCCGTTGGAGATTAATTTTGATTCAAGGAATCCTTTGTCATTTAAATTTTCTTGCAATGTAATTGGGAACTCGTGTTTTGGTTTATGAGTTGTGGATGGTTGATCTTCTTGAATTTCTGATTTATTTTGTATCGAAAGTTGATTATGTAGTCTGGATGGAGTTGTTGATCTTATTTCAATGTTTTCACTCATTATGTTTGAATTGAAGTGTGTCTGAACAGCGCTACCAATTATTGTTGTCATTGCTATGTTGTTATTTTTATGAAAGTGGTTTAGCATTACCATCATAAGGGGGCTCTTGTGAGGGAGAAGGTAGGAGTCTCCCATGGAATGCCTAGTTGGTGGCTTTTGGTTTCGTAAGTGATTTTTGTTTGGAGATTTGGTTTTCTTTTGCATTCCCTTTTTGAGGTGACACCATTGTTGATCTATGGATGGGTCTTGATGAATCTTCCTTTTTTATGGCCTTTCTGATTTACTCTCATATTTGAGGAAATTTTATCCTTGTGTTGGAATTATTGGAGAAATACTCATGTTGCTTCATTTTACCCTTGTTGTGGGTTTTCATTCTTTTGGCTTCTAGAGGCTTGAGATGATTGTCAGTTGATGTTCTTTCTCTTATGTGCCCTTGAGGTGGCAAGTGTTTTGGTATCTGGATTTTGAAAGGGTTGTACGAGAATTGTTGAGACTCTGATTTTGTACTTGTTAGCGAGATGGGTAATGCCTCGCATGCTTTTATGTTGTGATTCTTTGTTCAAATTATGATGGTACAACCTGGAACTTTCTTGGTTTGTTATGTTGTTGAGTCTCTAGGGAAGTGGCTCCTCATGGGGCGGCCCGTTAAGGGGAAGGGAGCCATTGAGTTAGTAAACAAGTGAAAATCTAATAATTAACTTAGGAGGGTTGGGTAGTAATATCATTATAAGATTAATAAAATGGATGCCTCGTCTTCATTAGTGCTTCCGTAGGCTAATGGAAGGCTGAGAAGGCCGTGGTGGGCAAGGTCGTGACCTCATCTTCACGAGAGGTCTACGGCTTCGCATGAGTCACCCTATGGACCGGCACCTCCAATTGGGAGGAAGAGCACAGGACAACCATAGATGGGACCGGCGCCTCCAGTTAGGAGGAAGAGCACAGGACAGCCCATGTAGGACTATGCGATGACACTCTCCCCTAGTTGCCCATGTGTTTTACTTTATTGTGTTCCTCTGGAAGTAGGTTGTGGGAGTTGGTTTAGATTGTTGTTGTTTGGACTTATATTGATTTATGGATTATTGCCTTGATACATCTTTGGTGTACTTTGTGGTCTTGTATGATCTCATTGATATTTGACTTATGACCTTGTTCTCTTATGGTACTGTGATATGATGTTATTGTATTGTTTAATTAAAATTTGGAATTGTATCATGTTTATTAATTCAGTTTGATTTGGAAGTATTTTATGATCATCCTTTGGTTACTTGTTTACTGATCATTGCTTTGTTTTATGTGATGGGATTTATGACTTTAAGTTATTATGTTGCTCTTGGATTTTGTTGATTATGTCATTAGTTTTATGATACTTTTGTATGGCATTGAGTTTTGTGGTTCCCTATTTGGATGTTCTTGGTTGCGGTCTCTTTCTTGTTAGCTCCTAGCACGGGGGGTGGGTCTTCGGACTCACATGGTCAGGTGGAACGTGCTAAGCACCCCATTGGGTCCCCAGTCGAGGATCGAGAGGTGCGGATTGGTGCGGTTGCAGTGACTCCAGAGTTGTATCCATCTTAGAGCTAGTTTTCATCTGTTTATTTGTATTATGTTATCTTATGTATGGTTTCCATTTATGTTTGGAAACACTCTTGTATCATTGTACCTCTAGAACATTGTACTATAATGTAATGTTAACTCGGTGTGGTTATTGGCCATGGTAGTTGTTATTCATTGGGTTGAGTTAATTATTTATATGTTGTATTTATGTACTCAAATGGTTTCTTACAATGATTATCATGTATGTGTTATATTTGTTAATGTTTATTTTGTTATGGATTATATCTTTGGATTTTATTCTTTATTGTTGTTGTGTGGATCTCAGTCTCGTAATGACTCCTCGTGTACCCCAAGGGATGTATGTGTTGGTGAATCTGCTTAAATGAAATTCATGTTATGACTTAATGTGTTTTACATGTATGTTATGTTTACTTAAAAATAAATAAATAAATTGTGATATAATTATTATGTATTTGTCCTTTGGGGTTCTACGGCGAGGAAGACAATTAATCCTAATATATAGAGGATAAATTTAGAATCATAGCTAAGGATGAATATGTAGAATTTCCATGGAATACTCTTAAGACATATTTTGAGCTCAATTATACTAAACTGTGTCAATGTAAGGGGACGACCGATCAATGCTCCAAGTCATAGAGAGCCAAGAGCGAAAGGCTTTCCTAACTTACTTAACTCTAAAGGGATATTTCAAATGAGGGACAAGAATAATGAGGAATATAAGGTCCTACAAGTAGTTTTTAAACCAAAACTCTAAATTGGGGCTAGGCGAGCTGGATTTCGAGTTCAACATTGTACCTCAAGTAGCTCTCTGTCCAAGGATAGAAGTGCAGTTCTAGGACCATAGCATGACATGCAGTCATCTCTTAGGTGTGCTGGCACTTGTACGACTAGAGAACCAAAAACACAATATGAACCGCCGAAAAACAAGCTGACAGCCTAGCTAGTCACTTCTAAGGGAACAAAACAAAACTATGAAGTAGGAAAGATACAAACGAGTATGATAGAGTAAATATATCAAGGCTAAGGTGACAAAGATAATCTCACAAAGACCATCACCTTCACCAACTAGCTCCAAATGGGTATGTGTAGGATCATCATGTAAAAAATAGCCCCTTAAGTGGCAAAAAATTTAGAAAAATCAGAGTTAGAAAACTTGACACAAAAATTTGAATAAGTTATCTATATTATTTCAAAAATATCTAACAATAGAATCTATAGAAAATTTAATGTAGTTTCAAAACTACTAGGTTTTCTTCAAAAAAAAAAATCTATTTGGTGAAAATTTGAAATTTCAATGCAGTAGTACTTACATTTCAAGGAAAAAATAAGTAGGTGTCTATCTGACCACCCTAACCATGATAAAATGATAATATTTTAGATATAAGTAGAGGACTCATGTCCCGATGTGATGCATATTTATTGTAATTTTTTTCCAAGTAAATAATTAATTATGAATTTTTTATTACAACTTTTAAAAAATATAAAAACTCGTATGTCTGACTACCTTAACTTGGTCAAAACTTTATGAAATTCAATTTTTCTTCTTTTAATCCTATAGTATGTGAATCATAGAATGTGATGAATGTTTTGGATTCAAAAAATGTGATACCGTTTGAAATCTATAGATGTTTTTCAATCAACCTATCAATTAGGACTTTATTCATAATTAAAATAGAAAATGAATAATAATTACTTATTAAATTCAAAGTTAGGAATAATTTATATTGGTGGAAAGTTGAGAATCTCTGTTAAAAACCCTTTTCGTTTCATCAATTTTGGGTAAAAAAAGTTGTCAGCCACATACCCATCATATTGCCACTTTTTGACCCATCATGATCCTGCACATACCCAAATGTACGTCCACCTACACACAAGAAAGATGGAAAATTGTTGGGGGATGTATAGGGGTTTTCCTTAGTCAGACCCCCATTTTGGTGTTTCCACCTCCATGGAAAACCAAGATAGAAATGATAGAGAAGAGTATGATAAAGAAGTGAAGAAAGAAAATAGACGAATAGCACTACAAAACAATATTAAGCTATTCTTGCCAAATCATAAAGGAGAGGAGTGAAAACATTTACCACCTCCACCAAGAGCTCACTAGCTAGAGGAGAAAATGGGACTTGAACAATCACCACAACCTCAACTATGATGAAGGGAGGTGTTGCACAACCTCAAGCCCTTGCTACAATGCCTTGTTCCACACTTGTTTTATGGAGTTGATGAAGTGTTGTTGTTGCTACTATGGAGTGCTAAGCTACTATTGAAGGTTGAGAATGCTTGAGAATGAGAATGAAGTTGCTAGAACTTGTGAAGAAGATGGAATGGAATGAGAATGAATGTATTTGAAGGAAGAAGAGGGAAGAATCTGCCATATTTGGGGTTGGTTGGTCAAAGAGGGACGTTACAAACTGACCCCAATGGGAAGTGTAATGCCTCTACTAGCTTCAAATGTAGGAATCTGTCAGGATGTAAGTGCGATTTGTGGATGTCTGTGCACTGCACAAGACTCCTTGACGAATATTCCTCTACTGACACAATAGATAGACACCAAGTGGAAGGTAGCCAATAGGCTGATGTGGAATTTTTCCTTGGGATTTGGTTTTCTAAGGTGAGGAAATGTAAAAGGGGAATTTGCATAAGGGGTGCAAATTTGTGCCTATACATTTTTACCCCACTTTAGCTAGCATGAATACTGATGAGTGCTTCAGTAAAATAGATTAGAAAGATAGTAGGGTTAGAACTGTATACTTGAACCATCGAGGAAGCATACCACATTCTGGTGTACTTGAGAGCATAGGACAAGTGAAGGACTTCATAGCCTCGTAAAACTATGAAGTTGTAAAATGAAAGCATCTTACAGGCTCATGGACCTATAAGGAGGTGATCCCCAAGATCTCTCACATGAAGGAAGCCCCAATAAGTAAGTGCCTCACAAGCCCGTAGACCTGCAAGGAAGGTGTCATCCAAGATCTCTTACATGAAGGAAACTGAGAAAAGCATCCTAAAGATCCTTAGACTCGCAAGGAAAGTATCCTCCAAGATCTCTCACATCGAGGAAACCCAAAGAAAGTTCCCTACAGACCTATAAGGGAGCGACCCCCAAGATCTCTCGCATGGAGGGAGCTCAAAAGAAGCACCTTATAGAACCAAAAACCTACAAGGAGGTATCCCTCAAGAAATCTCACATGTAGGAAATGAAAGGAAGGGGACTCTACAAAGTCAGAAAGTGGCTTCACAGGTGCACCTGTAAAGTGATACATTTACCCATAGATAGAACATGTTCGAAAAAACCATGTAGGAAAGTAAGTGGATAGTCACATAAATCATTGATAGATTGGAAAGCTTTCAAAGGGGTCCCTTTAGAACTCAACATGAAGAAAGGGGTCCACTCAAGGGATGCATTGTTTGAAAGTACAAAAAATACATTTTTTCTCAAAATTGATTCGTCATCAAGGAATCCTTTTGAAATATGTTCACTTCATCAAGGAATTCAAAAGGAAGAAAATGCCCCCTCATGGGGGGAGATCAGAGTTACTCCCGCCTCGAGGGAAAGGTTCTCAAGTTATTTCTTTATGAACCCATGATGAAGGAAACATGTTCTGTTAGGGTTTCAAGTTGAGAATGCGATTCTTCAAAAAAAGGTTTGTGAAAATTCTTGAGAAAAGATTTGTTTAGCAACAAATGTATTTTATGAAAATCAAAGTGTCATAGAAATGGTGTTTCCACACATGAGAGGGACAACTAAAGAAAATAAGAGAGAAAGATAAGAAAAGAGAAAAAGAGAAAAGAACATAAACACAGGGCATAGGGGTAGCCTAATATTTCAGGGTTAGAACTACCCATAAATATATATATATATATATATATATATATAAGTATAATAATAGTATATAAAATGAACTAACATCAACCCCCTACTATATCAAACCATGTGAATAATGGATGTGAAGACAAAGTAAAAATAAAAAATTGGGTCAACATGGAAGGGAAGTCTAAATTCCCTAACACTTTGCATCATCCCCAATTTACCAAAAGTCAATCACAAACATGGAAGAATGATGATACAAATAGAATAAGGTTTACGACACAAAAACCATGTGTATATCCAAGCACCAACAAGGTTGAAAAGGGTCATCTAGGCACAAATAGCACAATCATGGGGTAACACATCACAACACACACACATCTAATCTAAAGATAAATAAGAGGCTGCCCCCTAACATTGATTGACCAAGAGGTCGTCCACTTCCCACTTCAAATCATCATAGGGGGAAGGAAGACGAGCTTGTAGTGGTGGAATGCTAAGAGGAGGAGTGTCCAACCCTCCCACAACAAGGGCTAGGGAAGAAAGCCTTGGTCTCCTCCACTAATCTCTTGTGGAGCTAAGGTCAACGATTTCACACAAATTGCTAACAAGGCTAAAAATTCATGCTAAGAGTTAGACATGCACTTTGCTGGAGTGCCATGTCATACCTCGATAGATGGGGAAAACTATGCCTGAGATTCACCGCTAGGCTCACTAAGTGATTCAGGAGCGATGATGAACTTAGGGGAAGCTGAGATTGGTTCTACCACTAAGATAGAACAAGTTAGTGCAGGACCACCTTTTGGCCCAGAGGTTAACTCCACTTACATCTTCCATTGCTAGAAGGACCACTCTCCACCTTCTACTCCATCAGGGGATGTGAACTCCCCACAAATGGGGCGAGAGGTGCAAAGGAAGAGAAAACCACAGTAGATACCACCAAAGTGTTTGACATATCTGCAAGTCTTAAGAAAGGCAGGACATCTAGAAGGGACATCAACAAAGGCCATTCCACTAAAGGAGTGATGAGCACCTGCACCTTTTTTAGGGTTAGGCGCATTCGTACTCACAATGGAAGTTGTAAGCGATGCAAAGCTAGACTGAACGAAAGCAAAGGGGAGGAGAGAGGAGGACGTAGGAGGACCTAATATAGGGGCGGTCGTCTCCTCTTCCTTCCTATGTAAGATAGCTTGCTCAGCTATGAGAGCCTTTCATCAGTGCTTGTGCTCTCATGCAAGGCAATTTCTACAACTCTTCGAGCTAGAGACCATAGGTTGCGAAGGAACAATAGGATCCTACTCAGCCATGGGAGTGTCCTCCACAGTTGTTTCCAGTGGAGGGCCAAGATCCTAAATGGGAGTAGGAGGAGCAGGTTGAGAAGTAGTGGGGGGAGTTGGCTGTAATAACTTAGCAGCAGGCCTCTTCCCATTTACTTCCTTGGGAGCCAAAGTGGTAGGAGACCATGGAGGTCAAGACATATAAGATACCCTGCGAGGGCCTAGGCTTTGTGGGTAGTACATGAAGCTCAAATGAGAGATGCTTGGACTTCTGCCAAGTGAGCACCACAAAATTGGATGGTGCCATAGTAGGGAAAGGAGCATTAGACTAAATAGCGGAAGATGAAGGAGGATCTCGAGATCGCTTCTCTTCTTCCCTTCTATGTGCCTTAGGGACATCACTATCAAATTTTAAGCAAGCCCTATGTGAAACAACATAAGGCAATGGAGGGTTTCTCACTTTTAGCCTTAAGCATCCTTTCTTATAAGTTTGATACATTTGGTACAAGGGATCCTTCCTAGGTGGGAGAGGACCAATGGGCATAGGCCAATAGTAATCCAAGGAGTAACTATCATGGGAAATCGGTGGTTTATAACTGGTGTCATGAATTACATGCACAAAACCCTCGTGGATAAATTTTAAACATTTATGCATGACCGAGGGCACTAAATTCATAGATACTAACCAAGGGATACCAATCTTCACTCTAAAGAGTTAAGATCTAGTGATTATGTCAAACAAAAGCTTCATAGAATTAGGTTTGGAACCAAAATCAACAAGACAATACTACCCAAAGGAGGTACATAAATTCCATCATGCGTGCAAATGGTGCTCATAGGTGCATTATACCCATATTTGTGCAAAAATTTGATTATCATGATCTCCTTAGTTATAATGTTCACTTGAGATGTTGGATCAAGGAAATGGTTCCATTGATTCACATGAGGATGTAGAGAGGAGATGGTTCCTTGTTAAAAACCATCAAAAAATCCTACAAGGTGAAGGTTATACTAGTATCACTGCTCACAAGCTATGAAAAGGGGATAGGTTGATGTAGGAAAGAGGCCATCACATGCAATAAATGACACTCTCATAGGACCCCACAAAGGTTGCAAGATAGGATAGTGACCTAATTAAGGTTTCATTACACAACACTTTTAGAACCTTCCAACTACACGTACTAGGGGTCACACATTGGGTTGTAAGGTGAAGGCCTCACAACACTCAGGCTACACCACTCCTAGAATATGAGGAAAGGAACTTTTAGTATCGCCAAACGAAACCAAAATGGTTCATGTCAGGTTCACCAAAAATGTAAGAGGGGGACTGACCATGTCAAGGCCCTAGGTCATGGAGAGCCAAGATCAAAAGGTTGCCCTAACTTACCTCACTCTAAAGGGATGTTTCAAATGAGGGACAAGAACGATGAGGACTATAAGGATCTGCAACCACTCTTCAGACCCAAAATCTAAACTGCGGCTAGGTGAGTTGGTTTTAGGGTTCAACACTCTACCTTAGGTAGCTCTCTACCTGAGGATGGAAGTGTGGTTCTGGGATGACAACGCAACATACTGGAATCTCTCAAGTGCGCTGGAATCCATATGACCAGAGGACCAAAAAACTAGTATGAACTATCAAAAAACAAGCTGATGACCTAGCTAGTCACTTCTAAGGGAACAAAACAAAACCATGAAGTAGGAAAGATATAAACGAATATGATAGAGTAAATATATCAGGTCTAAGGTGACAAAGATAATCTCACAAAGACACTCATTTTCCAACTAGCTCCAAATGTGCATCCACCTACACATAAGAAATAGGGAAAATTGTTGGTGGCCGTATAGGGGTCTGCCTTAGTTAGACCCCCGTTTTGGTGTTTCCACCTCCATAGACAACCAAGATAGCAACGATAGAGAAGGGTATGATAAAGAAGTGAAGAAATAAAATAGATGAATAACACTACAAAACAATATTAAGCTACTCAACCAAATAGTAAAGGAGAGGAGTGAAAACATTTACCACCTCTACCAAGAGCTCACTAGCTAATGGAGGAGAAAAGGGAACTTGAACAATCACCATAAAGCCTCAACTATGATGAAGGGAGGTGTTGCACAACCTCAAGCCCCTTTTGCAATGGTTTGTTCCACACTTGCTTTATCGAGTTGATGGAGTTTTGCTATTGCTATGGAGTGTTAAACTACTATTGAAGGATGAGAATTCTTGAGAATGAGAATGAAATTGCTAGGACTTGTGAAGAAGATGGAATGGAATGAGAATGCATGAATTTGAAGGAAGAAGAGGGAAGAATTTTCCATATTCAGGGTTGGTTGGTCAAAGAGGGATGTTACAAATCAACTCTAATGGGAAGTATGACACCTTTGCTAGCTTCAGATGCAAGAATCTATCAGGGATGTAAGCATGTTGCACAAACATTTGCGTGCCAAGCGAGCATGCCTGACAAATATTCCTCTACCGACACAAAAAATAGATGATAAGTGGAAGGCTGTCAATAGGATGATGTGGAATTTCTCCTTCATATTTAGTTTTCTAAGGCGAGGACTTGTAAAAGGGGAATTTTCATAAGGGGTGCAAATTCACACCTATGCAAATAATAATTTATTAAATAATCCTAAAATATTAGTCAACAAGATGACCAAAACCATACATAGGTGTGATTTTTATTTAGAAATAATTATATGATTTTTTTGAATAGGGTGATTAGGTAAGAGAATGCTAAATAAATTTAAACATGGATGTTTCAATATGTTGTCAAGAATCTTCAAGGGAATGAGCACACTAAGTAGGGAACATTGATATTGACTATTTGCATAATTAACTAACCAATGTCATTGAATATAGGAAATTTTACACTATTTCATACCTAGTAAATACATTACTAAGGGAATGGTTATTTCTAATCTTTAATATAGAAGGAAAAATGAATATATTCCAAACTATGGTTTATGAATACTACACATAAATTGATCTCAAAAAAAGTTAAAAGTATTTCAAAATGGTTGAGAAACAACATTTCATATTATAATTTCTAATTAAAATTATTGAAAATGATCCTAAAAAAATATTATCTAGAAAATATGCCAAAGTATTGGTAAAATGGGATGAGCTGGTTCATCCATATTTCTACCTTCATGTATATCAAGTTTCAAGGTTTATAGGAGGCACTTGAAAACGTATCAAATTATGTGAGTAGTAAGTTAATTCTAATAGAATAATGTCAGTAGTTCGAATTTATACACAAGTTCTATATAGATCAACAAAAAATAGAAATCCAATATATAATTTCTACTAGTAGATACA
This sequence comes from Sequoia sempervirens, assembly GCA_007258455.2. Classification (NCBI taxonomy): domain Eukaryota; kingdom Viridiplantae; phylum Streptophyta; class Pinopsida; order Cupressales; family Cupressaceae; genus Sequoia; species Sequoia sempervirens. The sequence continues at coordinate 98,839 of VDFB02201805.1, read as the reverse complement.
TTTTTGCTTTCTAAAATGTTCTCCAAATAGATGAAGCGTTGATATCTCAAGTAACTTTCAAAAATTTTGAATCAAGAATATAGGTTGATTTAAATTTTTATATGGAAGGATTATTGGGAGATTTGAATATAGAAATCTGGCCAAATTGGAGGATCTTTGGGCCAATTAAGAGGAGAAAAATGAAGGGAGAATAAAAATATACTTTTAAATAACCACCTATCACATGAAGGTATTTGAAATTCTTTCTATTCCAAAGGGTATATAATATTAATGGGATTTTGTTAGACCCATCTTATAATTAGAAGAGGTTTCTTTATAAACTCATGCCAAAGATGATTTAAAACCTAAAAGATTTGAAGTCAAATAAGGAGATAATTGCAAATATTATCAAAGCGAATTAATAATGGTTTGAGCTAAGATAAAATAACATCTAGAAAACAAGTGGTGAGTAATATCAAGAAAAGAAAGAGAAGGGAAGTAACTTTTGTAATAAAAAGATCTAGAAATAACTTGGAAGCCACCTCTTAAATATGTAATTATAGAATTGGAAGAAGATTCTAATGAGGAAGCACAAACATTTGAGACAAGGAAGAAATAGAGAATAAATTTTGTTCATTCCAAAAAAAACCAATGAGAGAAAGAATAATCTCTTGCTCTATGAACTTTAAATTTTCTTTCGATGCATCCTTTTGTCATGAAATCTAAGCAAATTTTATGGATTTTCCTTACACTAAAGAATATATATATATATATATATATATATATATATATATATATGGGGCTTTTTTACAATTTTTGGAAAGTTTAATTAGTGTCTTTTTGCATTTTTAACCATACGTATTTTGGAAAACATATGATTGATTAAAGACTTAGTTCTAGGGAGAAATTATTCTATTATTTTAACAAGGCTTAATAAGTGGCAAATGGGTTGTAGAAAACACTCGAAGGGATGAACACTACACTTGATGTAAAAATAAAACTTGTATATATTGAAAAATAGGTAACTTTTACTTGCACTTACCATTATCCATTTCAATGTATAGGGATATAGAATCTATAGGAAATCAATATGCAAATATATCTCATGAATCATTATTACAATTGATCTCATAAGAAATGTCCTCTATACAAAAAAACAAACAATTACTCTAGTTTGAATGTTCTCAAGACTTTTCATAATTATATAAATGGTGTATTGGTTGCTAATATAAGTAAAAGTGAAATTTAAGTAATAATAGATTTGTTATATTTTTTTTTTGGGATGAATTGGTAGAAAGAAGAATTATGATATCAGATATATGATAAAATAACTCTAAAAACAAATAAATAAAAGATATCACTATAAACAAAGTATTGATAATAGATACAATATAATATGAATGAAGATGCACACATAAAACTAGCATATATATATTAAATATTAATATATATATATATATATATATATATATATATATATATATATATATATAACATACGCTGAGAGTTATTATTCTCTACTTTTCTTTTTTGATTGATTTATCTTAGTGATCAAATCTTTGATTTCTCTTTTCCATAAAAAAATATTATTTATTTATTTATTTGTTCTTTTAGTTTATGCAAACATTTGAATTATTTTTTATTATTTATTGATTTATTTGATCTTTCTATTTCATCAAATCTTTTTGATTTGATTTTTTTGTTTCATTAAATTTCTTTGATTTGATTTTTTTGTTTCATGAAATCTATTGTAGTTGCACATAACTTCCACCTGCATGTCATTTTAAATACAGCTTCAAAAACTTTACACAGATTTTTGAATACCACTATAGACATCTCTCGACGTAATAAATATGTAATAAAGAAGAATTAAAAGAAACAAACTAAAATATACAGGTTGACAATAAGTAATAAACATTGACACTTGTAAACGGATGTGATATAAGAAAGTTAGAATTCATACAATACTTTTAAACACTTCCCTTTCATAGAATTTGATCGTGAACATACTCGAAAGGGCATTAGCTAAATCAAAAGATTGGGATTACCATCGAGATTTTGATATTACTATTCCTTTTCCATTCTAATTTTTGCCTGTAGAATAATGTGAATTTCGTGTAGGACTCTGCTTCCCAAGGTATGTCAATCACTTTACAAAATATCATCTTCACTGTATTCAAGCTCCGTGTTCCACATTGCGTTTGTGGCGCACATAGAAATGTAAGCTGTCCTTTTTGTGTGTTTTGTAGGTAAACCACATAGAATTCGACCTTATGTTTTATTATAATTTAATGATTTAATTTTTTTTTGAAAAGTAAGAGATATTTTTCATTGTGTCAATTTGTGATATTGCTATCAAGATTCAATCGTGTAGTTTTCGAGTCAAATTCATTGATTCAAAAAACATGGGTTAGTGAGTTTGACTCAAACTCAAAAAACTACATGATTGAATCTTGATAACAATGTCATAAGAAAATTTGAATTATATTATAATATTTGTAAATGTGATTTAAAATAATTAGTATATTTATTTTAGATAATTTTATGTAAAAGTTGTTGAAGGATATCTATCAATATCTTTTGTATATATTTAGGTAAGATAGGTATGGTAGTTGCGTTTGCAATTACAATATGTAAACTACATTATGTAAATGAAGTAGTCACTTTTGTTTAGGTAATACTAGTGTTATGACTTTAGTAAAGATAATTAAGAAACAAATTTAATTGAAAATAATTGTTAAATATTTATTCAAAAATAATAATTAAAATTTTAAAAAATTATAGCAAGCTTCCTAATTGACTATAATATAAGGGAGGAAATAGGTATGAACAACAATGCAAGTAATGCAATCTTGCAAGATAGATTTATCATAACGATCAACTCATATTTTTTTATTACCAATATTTAAGAGGTTTAAAATTGTCATATTTTTTATGGAATGAAAAAAATGACTGCAACATGCTTCCTAAAAAATGAAACATGTCAATTTTAAACATTGTTTAGTGGTCCATCTATAATCATTAAAAAACTATTTGATTTTTTGGTTTTTTAAATAACCACAAATTAGTGGTCCATTTATTTAAGATTTCGACACTATTAAATTTTAATTTCTCTTTTTTTTTTTTCTTTTGTAATTTTACTATATGCTAATCTCTTTTTATAGAAAGTACTTGACATATTTGTTCTTCTTGAACACTTTATTCTTTACATATAGATTTTTGAATTATTTAATTTTATAAATGATCAAAGAGAAATTCTTCATAGAATAAAATATTTTAAAGATTAAGATTAAAACATATATCTATTACAATATAAAAATAGATGTATTTACTATTGTGATGTTAGAAAAAAGGATCTATGACCTAAAACACACTCTTTCCAATATCACATGAGGGGGATTATATTAGAACTGATATCAAATACCCACTTGACTACTAACCTTAATGGAAGAGCCATAATGGTGGATCACGGTTTTAATCCTTTTTGGGTAGTAATTGTGTGTGATTTGATATTGATTGATTGATTTATTTGATGATGCAAAGATGTTCCAAGGTTAATTGTAAAAATGTAACAAACTAAGATGATTTCTAGAAAATATAAAATTTATAAATAAAAATAGAATTCAAGATAGTTGAGGGTCTAGACATAGAAGAACCTGGAATATAAATTTGGGCCTAAAACAACTGGAAAACGGCATTGGGTGCCCTAGAATGGGAAGTAGGTACTCAAAATCATACTTCAATTTTCTATTTCTCTCAGTTTATGAGATCTTCTCTCCTAAAATCAGTGCCAGAACTTAGTCTGGCATTGATAAAATCCACTTTCCTTGATTTGTTGACTTGTAGGGCTTGAATACTTGTGTGAGCAATTAAATATTTAATCTTTCTTCAATTTAGTTTAGATATGTAACTTACACACATGGAAGAGGGGGAATGGTTGTGTTGTATAGGGACTTTCCTATGTCAAACCCCATTTTGGTATTTTTACCTCTGTAATGTCTATGATATAAAAAAGAGCTTACCTTAGGTCAGGTAGAGGCTAAATTATAAACAAATGATAATTTGAAAATTGGTATAACTCACCACTTAGATCTGCATTCCTTGAGGGAATAAATTCATTGCACTTATCACCTTCAAGGAGAAGTTGATACTTGATTTGAAGTCTTGGAAGTGTTACTATTGAACACACCAAATACTGAGAGTGTGGGGGTGGATTAGTATTTGTAAAAACTTATACCCTTCTTGAACTTAAACTCTTCAACACACAAAGAAAACTTCAAATCAAACCCTTATACAAATTAGTAAGAATGAAAGATATAACAATTTATTCCTCTAACTAGTTCAAAAACCCTCAACAATGAAAGATACAACAATTATATCCTTAAATAGATTATGAGAAAGGAAATACGAAACAAGGAACACATGTGCACAAGATGACACTAGATTTACATGGAAAATCGAATGAGGGAAAAACCACGGTGAGAGTTGACTTACAATATAAAGGATCGCTACTAAAAATGACTTGCAAATTATCATTGTTGATTGATTCATTAGATACTTTTGATACTTTTGAGATTGTGGACACTCTGTGATACTCTGTGTGGTAGTTTTATATTTGAACATGTGTGGTTTCTTAGTTGATTTGTTTACTGTCCTTGGCGTTATGTGTGTAGCAATTGATGATATATTATGCATAGATGATTTGATTTATTATGTAATGATAAGTTCTTAAATTCATATGCGTTAATGGTATTATGCTTACGATGACATGTTAGTATTTTATGGTGGAAGGACGGAGTAGTACCACTCGCTTGCGAGTGCCCTATTACCCCGCTATTTCCTTTCACCATGTGTTTTCAATGGAGATTATATGTTACTTGACGTTTAATTGTTTGCAGGGATTGCAGGATTAAAAGTCTCGACTCCACCTGCTTCGGCAGGACAGGGCGAGCACAAATTAAACCCAACGGGTACGATGTGGTTAAAAAGGAGTTGTAAGGAAGGGTTTCCCGACCCAAGTCCATCATTCGTATGAGTTTATTGAGTTATATGTTGATCCGATTTTGTCTTATTATTTCGATTGTTTGGAGTTAGATGATTTAATTAATTTATTATGTTGATAATAGTCAATTTTATTTAGAATTATTAATTATGTGTTAAAGAAGTATTAAGGTTAATTATATTTTAAGTTAAAAGTTAATTGTTTTCAAAAGTTCGTTTTAATTAAATTTAGAAATTAAGTGGAAGTAAGTTAAAAACAAAAGAAATTATTAGTTTAAAATTTAGTAAGTAAATAATTAAAGTTACTTTAATTAAAAGTTGAGTGGTGGTAATTTAAAATAAATAAGTAACCGAATACATAAAAATGATTAATTAAAATTGGTAAGTTTGTGGGAGTTACTCGAAGAAGGAAATTAGTTATGTTGTAAACCTTCCGCGGAAATAGAAAGAAAAGAGTTGGGTGGTTGTAAAAAGGAAGGGGGTTATTCTTTAAAAGAGGAGGAAAAATTTTGGAAGGGGGCTGGAAGTTTGATTTCGGAAAGGAAGCGGTAAGAGAGAGGGCCAGCGTGTGAAGGAGGAGAAAAAAAAAAACGTTGTGGGGAAATTCTTCTTCAGCCGTAGGACGCCAGGTTCCTCCCTTATTCATTTGTTTTGTTATGGGTATTTAAATAAAATGAGATAATTCTGTCTGTTCTGATTAAAGGAAGGCGATCTGTGTATATGCTTGTTTTATTTGTTTTAAATGTGGTTTTAAAGTCCCTATGTGAAAACTGTGGAAATTCTATGTGTAAAAGTTGTCCCTGAATTGAGATATGTTTTCTTTAGATGAGTTTGCATCATATTTTAATGTGAGTTACTGGAAAATCCTCGGTTTAAATCTGCCTAGCCCCGGGTTCAGAATAAAAGTAGTAGGCTTACATCTTTATTGGGATTAGGGCTAAAACGATACCCAATAGGTTGTAATTAGGCATTATGGTTTTAATTGCGAATGCACATATATATTTATTTTATTCTTGGAACTGGTGCGGGTTTATTTGGTACAATTGTTGAACAGTCCTTTTCTTCTTGTGCTTATAGTAAGCTTTGTTTATTTCGGCGCCCGTATCCAGTGTGGGGAAAATTCGATTGAAAAATTTATTTGGCTGCCAGTTGGTTGTAGGGGTTTTCGAAGGGAGGATATTTAAATTCTCTGTGCTTTGTATTGGGCGGAAGTTTTTCCCTAGGTACTGTTGAGTTTTAAACGTTCCTCCTCTAGGTTGGCTTGTAGCCTTTCCGTCTTCACCGTCAGGTGTACGTTGTCCTTGTTCCATCCTTTCGCTTCAGGGAAATCACTGGATAATATACTCTTCTGGTAATTCTTTTACTTGCATTATATTCTTACCACTGGGTGTGTGTCCAATATTCACTGGAAGTGATCGATTTCATTTGTTCCGCACCCCCTAATCTGCTCATATAGTTTTATAGTTTCTTTTTCGAACCTTGTATCCTCGGATTGGTTTATTTTCATATTCGATAAAAAGTGTAATACAGCAGTCTTCCAGATGAAGTAAGATTCCTGCTTTTGGATGCCTTGATTTTCCTTGTTTACATTATGTATAAACTGGTCGCCTGACTCCGGTGTTCCTGATATCTGCACTGTAAACGCCGCTCATGTCTTTGCCAGCCATCCCTTATGGTCACTGTAATTTATATCTTTGCAAATTCTTTTCTTGCGTATGTCCTTGGATTCTGGGGGACATCTGTTTAGGTTGACGATTGTAATTTTTTTATCTGGGTTCGGCCTTTATTTCCACGTCCTATACTTTGTTTGCCATTTAATCTTTCTGGGTGAGGTGGGTATGGTTGGCGGCGACCACACTAACCTCCGACCTCTGTTCTCTCTTTGGACACGTGCGTTGTTTACCCGTGCTTCCCTCGGACAGAGTGCCAGGTACCGAGAACATTTTGTCTGCCTTTTTGCTGTGTGGGGGTCGTTGTATTATGTGTCTTATTAGTCCTGACACTGTCCGTTCAAATAGTTACTGTAGTGACTTGTTCTCTTCCGCACCGTACTTTCACTGTCATATGCATATTTAAAGATCTGGTTTTGAAACGTGTATTGACTGGTTGGGTGGGATTGTATTTATTAAGATATGTATTAGTTTATTAAACTTCGAACGCCAATTTTGGGGCATTTATGATAATTGTGGTGCGGGATGTTTTAATTTGCATGTATTTATTATGGGGTCCATTCATTCTAAGTTGGATGGGTAATTGATTTGGGGTCATAGATAGATAATTAGGCATACAATTATGCATATAGTTGTCCATGTAAATATATATAAGTGGTGGGGTTAATTTAATAATTATATTAATATTACTCTTAATACTATACATATATATATATATTTATGGGGGTGCAGATTTATATGTGTAAATTGTAAATTTTAGTGTAGGTTAGTTTTAATTTGATAATTTAGGAAGATAGTTATAATTGTTTTTTTTATTCGTTGAATAGAGCATTTCTTTTAAGAAAATAAATGTAACGTTGAGACATAGCATTAAATTAGATGTTTTAATTAAATGGAATTTTTGTGTATTGAAGTACAATTTGATGTGAATTGTTCCATGTTTTTTTTTTGACGTGTTCCGGCTGTATTATTTATTAATGATTCTTTGGAGTTATATCATTTCATGAGGGATGGAATTTTCTTATGGTTTGGGAAACCTAGATGTTTAACGTTCTTGTTAGGAACCTGAGTGATTTCCAGAGGTGGGATAGTGTGGCACTCTTGTTTCATTTTTAACTCTATTTTTGTGATGCTATTGGATCGGTTGTACGTTTGGAGTATACCAATTTATGAATGAGTTTTCTTGTGGTTGGTGAGATGGTCACGCCTCACCTTGATTATCATTGGATTCAGTTCTTTTTATGGTTCAGTCTTGATGATATTGTTTGTGGTTGAGTGTTTAGAGGGAGTGGCTCTAAGTGGGTGGTCGGCGCACAAAGGGGTGCCAGGATAGCCCTCGTTAGAGTGAATTTAATAAGTGATAATTAAAAAAATTAACTAGGGAATGGGTAGTAACACACTAAAAAGATAATTTATTGCCTCATCCACCTTTGAGTGCTACCACAGACTAAAGGGGATTGAGAAGCCCGTGGTTGGCATGTTCGTTGCCTTGTCTTCGCGAAGGGTAACGGATCCGCATGAGCAACCCTATGGAGCGGCACCTTGAGATAGGTAGTCTGGATAACCATAGATGGAGGCGGCTCCTAGCGCTCAGGTTGTTTGGATAATCCGTCAGTAGATGGAGGCGGCACCTTGCGATAGGGTAGTCTAGAGAATCCATGTTAAGCCATGCGATGACAATCTCCTCTAACATTCATGTTTATGTTGTCTTTTGGAAATCCTCTGGAATCAGTCACTTGCTTCGTATTGATGGTTTTTAGTGTTGTTCGAATTTGGATGCTTTTATGTGTTGTGTGATTTCATTTAGTTGTTTGTGAGTTTATGTTTTGTTGGTCTTGGTCGGGAACCTCTTCCTTTGCAACTCCTAGCACGGGGGTGGTCGGGTGGATCGTGTTTCACACCCCGTTGGGATTTTCTCTTTTATTGTAGGTTCATTTTACGGTGCTGAGTTGTAGTTTCAGTGGATTCTTGTTCGTGGGTTCCAGATTTATGTATTTATGTGATTCTTTTTATTGATGTATCATTCCCACCTAGTTGGGATAGTTTTGAATATTTTGCACATGGTGCTATTGTAGTGTATTCGTATGATGATGCAATGTATTTTATTTGTAACTTGGTTATGAGGAGAATTCATAATGATGTTGTAACTTTGGTTATTATTTTATCATGTTTCTTATTTTGTTGTTACTGATGTAATTACTCTGATGAATGGATGAATTTATGGATCATGCAATAGTTAGGTAATTATTTAAATTAAGTAACGACCTCGTGTTCCTCAAAGGATTAAGTTGTGCAATTTGATTGATGATTGTGTTATGTTATTCACTATTCTCTCCTATGTTTATAAAAAAAAAAATTGGTTGCATTTTACTTAATTCCTTTGGGGTTGCATGGCGGGGCGTTACAATCCTCACTTAGACACAGGAACTAAATTTAAATTATGTTTTTGGTGGTATTTTAATGATTTCAAATGTGTATTCACATGTCAGATTGTTTTATATGAATTTTGGGAAATTAATGTTACATACCTATAAATATATTGTCATTTCACTATACATTTTCACCTAGAATATTTTCATGAGGTCAAGTGATAGTTTAGAATAGGATTTCAAGAGCATTTCAAGGCATTTCAAGAGAAGATTTATTGAAGAATTATTGCAGCAATCAAGATCCTATTATTGTATCATGGTCTTCTTGCATCATGCATGTTATTGGAGCTACTATGTTTCAAATCAAGTTTCAAGATCAAGATCCACATCCATTGAATCCATTTCATGCTAGTTGTAGATATACATTCCAAGGTTCATTCAAGGGTTTGGTGAGTTGTGATATTGCTTTGTTCATTTATCATTCCTTCATGATTCATTGTTTCATTACAAGGTTTAATTACCAAAATGGAGTTCGACTAAGGAAAACCCCCGTTCACCAAAAACAAAACATTTTCCCTCTTGATTTGTGTTTGTAAATTTAGGTGGAAGATATCTTGAGGATCTCTTGAAGACAAAAATTAGAGAAGTTTTCAAAGTTGTCAAGAAAGTTATCATCTCACATAAACTCAATTACAAAATTTATTTTCAGCACTCCAAACTTGAAACCTAGGAAAATTGATAAATTCAAATCTATTGTAGAGGCTCCCCAAAAGCTATACAAAAACCCTAAACCAAGAACCATTCACCCTTGGGTGAATGAGTCCCAGATCATCTTCAGAAAAACACTTTCAATGACTGGTACATACCTTCTTACCTCTCTTTGATTTGTAATTTGATTTCCGGTTCCATTAGTATTGAGCTTAATCTTCAAGATCCAAGTTGTATGTTTCATTTCAAAGTTAGTTTTCTATTTTTAATATTTCCCCCCAAAGTATACTTTAATCAGGACTCCAATCCTTGTAAAAAAGGAAATTAGTAGATTCACACTTTGACTGATTCACCTCAAGGTTGTTAGTCATTTCATTGTGTGGATCTCATTTCCTAATGAGATAAAGGAAATAATTCTTAATAATTTCATCAATTCCGCTTCAACAACCTTCCTCTAAAAATGTATTTTTCTTTGTTTCATTTTGGTGAACCTGATTTTGATCATTGCAATTTTTTGATTTTGGAGTCCACTTTCATCCTAAATCTAAATTTTGCATTCATTTTCATTGCATTGCATTGAATTAAATCATATTTAGGGTAGCTTAGCTTTCATTATTTTTCATTTCATTTAAAGGTATTTTAGGATTTGCATCTTTGCATTCTTGAAATCTAGAAAAAAATAATAAAAAAATTAGTCATTTTGTAAGTCATTTGCATAGAATAGCATAAGTATATTAATTTAGATTTGAAAGTTGAAACAAAATTGAACATAAAATTAGGTCTCCTATTTGTTATTTTGTCATATTTTGAATGTGGATTCAACCTTAATTTTATAGAAAATGAAAACTGTAACTTACTGTTTTAGATCAGAATCTAGAAACCACTAGAATCAACTCAAAAATCTACAAAAACACTTTTAAAAACCATATCCTAGGAACCCATACGTGAATGGGTTCTTAATCAAGGTCATTTCTTGACTTTTTGAGCATTAAAATATTTGTTTTTGCATTCTACTTTGCTATTTTTTGTTTTTTGTTTTAGTTTATAGAATTTTTGTTACTTAGAATTGATCATATTTAAATCTTCATTTGATAAATTTAATGCATTGTGTTTGATTTAAAAATTTCATTTACAAGACATTATTTTTGGGTTTTAGATAGTGTAAACAAAAAATTACCTTGTTATAAATCTAAAAATTTAAAAATCCCCTTGTATTTCAAACAATGGACATGTGCATTCATAATTTATGGAAGTCTTTAAAATATTTAGTTGATGTTTCAAGTTGTATTTTTGGTAATGATCCTAATGAAATTTAACCTACTCATGCTCAACCAACTCCTTATGAGTGTCCTTATGAATTTGACATCATTGGATAAGATGATGATAGCTTGAACAATTTCATAAATGATTTCCTTAACAATCTTGAGAAAAATTCATCCTTTTACCCATCCACACAATAACCAACACCCCCTACCATCCCACCACTTGATATTTTTGGTTTTTTACACTTCAAAATTGAGTCAAAAACTAAGCCTAAACCTCCAACAATGAGTGAATCTAGATCCTCTAATAAAGTGCATACCTATCCATCTTATGCTAACAAAGTGACCAACACAGCCATCAACCTAGAAGAAACTTATGGCCAAGGCTTTAAAATATTAACTAAACAAGGATGTGACATAACTAATGAGCATGAAATTCACAAAATTTTAGAAAAATTTCCTATTTAAGACACTAAGGGACTAGGATATCAAAATCCTTATCCCTCCACATCTTCTAAGGATACATATGTCATCCCTCATAATGATAAAGTATTGTCTTAGAAGGATGATAGGATCACTTTAGGTCCATCCACTTCCAATCTACCTCAAACAAGTTGTAGTGTAGAAAAATGTATCCCTCTACATTTTCACTCTTGTTTGGGCCCTCCCTACTAGAACTAGGCCTCTTTATGCCTTATTTGGTCCTATTTTACATCCACAAGCCTTATTTAATTCATCTTTCTAAGGATAAGTCTGACATAAATCAAATGACCAATCATAATTTAATTTTTTTGGGTTGTGTTCTAGATTTAGTGATCTAGGAATCATACACCACCTTGGGCATATGGGTCCCTCCTATGTCTCGAGGCCTAAACTTGAATTTGGCATAGAACTTAACATTTATTGAAATTTGTGTCTCAAGACTAGGATATTGCTACTCATATTCCCCAATTGGCGTATGAGTCTCACTTAGCTTGGACCTATTTTGAATTCATAGAAGAGAAAGATTAGAGAAATTTGTCAAAGTTGTCACATTTCTTGCAAGATTACAGAAAGTCACCTACAAGTCAGAATTCAAAGTTTTAAACTCAGAGATTAGACATGATAGAAGCTATAGGAGATTAGTAGAGGATACCAGAGTTTTAGAAAAACCCTAATAATATGAATAAATTTCCATCTTGGGCATATGAGTCTTGGTATAGGTATTTTTTCAGATTTCAGTGGTTTCTGACTTATCACTGTGAGATTCTTGTTTTTTTTCTAGAAACCATAGACTAGGACTAAATTGCCCAGTCTGGCGTATGAGTTCTGGTACACCTCAAAAGCAAAAAATTTCAAGGTTTTTATGACTTTCTTAGTCTTATTCATTTCTCCAAGTACTTCTCTATTATATTATGTTTATCAGTCTGGTTACATGCTTTCAAATTCCATTTTCTAGGTTACATAGCTAGGTTTGCTTATTGCTTTCATTTCCTTCTTTCTAAACATTTGCTTAGTGGTGAACCCTCTTTTGTCTTTAATCAAACCTAAGGAGACCTTACAATAGACCCTTTCTCTCAATTGAACCATTATATTGAGATCTCTAGGGTTTCCTTAAATGAAATAGAGCGAAATAGCTCATCCCCTAAGTTGTCCATCTCCTAAAAGGTGGGCACACCCAACTTCCTTTATTTCATTTTGATGATTCTGCCCTTCGAACCCTTTATTTATTATTTGGAGTAAATTATAATCCTACATCTAGCTTACATTAACTTTGCATTAGATCTTGCATTAGTTAATTAGCATTTAGGGCTTCTAAATATCGTATTAGTGAAAGTGCATATAGGTTGCATTTTTGCATCTTGCATCATTGAATTTCATTTGAAATCTATAATTGCACATAGTCAAGATTGCATGTAGGTTAGAAACCTTAGAATTCACTCAAAATTTATTGAATTTAGTGTCATAACCCTAATCTAGGAGTCATTCGTGGTCCCTCTAGGCGATTTAGTCCTGGTATAGGTTGTTTTACTTGATTTATAAGAATTCTATGTTGACTATTTTTCAATATTTGAACCCTTCAAAAACTCCAACTGGGACTCATACACCCCTTTGGGTGATTTAGTCATATGTGAGACTTGAAACTACATTTTACAACATTAAAAACCTTATTTCTATGCTTCTATTTGTTATTGTTAGCTTTCTATTTCAGATGACTAATTTTCTATTTCATCCATTTCATTACATCTAGCTAAATTTAGTTTCATTTCAAGTGCATTTGTAAACATAAGAATTAAAATTAAAGTATATACTTTATCTTGTGTTCATTGTATTTACCTTGCATTCATTGATTGTTCCTTGTATGAGCTTTACAACTTGGTGCCCTATTGCTAATACTATAGTGAGAGGTAGTTAGAGATTCATGTCATTCCACGATAACACACTCATCATCGATCTTGGGTTATCTAGCTCTTTCACTCATAGTGTTTACACTAGTTCACTAGGTATGGACATACCCTTTACAACTCTCTACCTTTAAGTAGTGTGACAAGTATTGAAACAATGGTTACTAGCATTCCTTAAGAAAACATAATCCAAATCCATGAAGAGTTAGCAAACCTAAAACATCAAGTGAGTACTAAAATCATTTCCAATGCTACTATTCCAACCATAGATGACATACATCACATGATTGAAAGTGAAGAAGGAATAAAACTTGCATGTAACCTAGCTTAGATTTTTGGAAAGCTTACTAGTTGTGCTCAACCTTTGAACAATGTTCAAAGTCAAGAAGGAACTCAAATTCCTCCTTCCACAACCATTGTCTCTATTCCTACCTATACCAACCCTCAAGTTACAACAATGATGCAACCTCTTAGTAATGTCTAAATCCTACCTTGGGTATTTCTACTAGCAATCCTTGTACCTTTGTGGCATTGCATGTAATATGTCCTACCACTTCACCTGCCATAAGAATTCCCTTCAATTTCCCCTCAAACACATATAGAACTCCACCATATTCACCACCATCTCAAAATACAACCAATGATTCCATTCTCAATCAAATTTTGTAAAATGTTGCATCTCTTCAAAAACAAATTTCCATCAAAAACCAAAATGAAAATGACCAACCATCATACTATGTCAAAAGAAATCCCTTATTGTTGGAGATATTAAGAACTCCAATACCACAAGGTATAGAGATTCCTAGGTTTGAGAAATATGGAGGGAAAGGAGATCCTTTCGAACCATAGATTTTTGGTTCCTATGGACAACTCCAGCTCTTCTAGATTTTTTCACCTAAAAGGAGAGAGATAGGGGCCAAAAATGCTAAGGGTTCATTCAAATTATGCTACATGTATGATGTATATATGACTAAATGAGATTATCTAAATGCAATTATATGAAATAATTGATTGATTAAACATGCAAAACATAAGAAATATGACTTGTTTGAATTTAACAAATTGTGTATTGCAAAATCACCTACAAATGAATGCAAAAATGCAATAGAAATGAATCAAAGTGAAAGTGTGCACTGGGAACCTTGATTTAGACTGGAAATTACTTTTGAAATGTTGTTGATGATGTTTTTTAGGTCTGGAGGGACTCATTCACCATTTTGGGTGAATCAGTCCCAGTTCTAGTAAACTATGCTAGAACCTATTTTTGACAAAAGGGCACTCAAAAATGCAGAAAACTAAAAATTGACCCTATGGTGGGACTCATTCGCCACCCATGGTGAATGAGTCAACTTTTGAATTTATGGATGTTCAAAGGTGGATTTTGAAGCTTCCAATCTGCACTTTAGCTTCCTACAAGTGTTCGCTTTCAAAACTTTGATTTATTGGTCTAAAAATGAGTTCTTGTTGATGTTTTGAATTGTTGAATGAAGAGAGGACTTAAAAAACCTTGCAACTTGATCTTTAATGATTTATAAGCTCACAAGAGACCTAAATCTGCAAACACACAAGGAGAGAAGAAAAAATGTTGGTTGTTAGGGCATGGGGCTTTGCCTTGGCCAAACCTTGTTTAGGTAATTAAACTAAACTGATGAAAGAGTAGAATGAAACATGTAATAATGGAGTAGATTACCTTGCGATGATGTTGATCTTGTATTTTTGCAGTAATGAAGGAAGATTCAACCCTTGAATGTCCTTAGAAGCTTTCTTGATATCTTGCAATGATAAAACCCTAAGTTGCTTGACTTGAGATGAAATATTGGAGGATGAATAATGAAGAATGGATGTGAATTGAGTTAATGGATGCTAAAATAAGTTAAACAATACTTATATTTATAGGAAATTCACTTTTTTTACTTGTTAATACATCATTATAGGCCAACATGAAGCAATATTAAACTCAAATTTCACCTTTTTCTTGCTCAAAGGTCAAAATGGAGCTAAATGGGACTCATTCACCACACATGGAAAATGGGTCCCACCTAGATGGGATTGATTCACCACGCATGGCGAATGGGTCCCATAGGGGCTATTTTGACAGCTCGGATGCCAAGAGATAAGGAAATAAGGTCTAAAATGAAACCTTGTCAGGTATTTGATCAATTCAAGCCTCAATATGAACAATATGGGTTAATAGGGGCCTATTAGTGATGATGTAAATGTAAAATAGGGCTTGGGACACATAAATCAATGTGAAAGTGTGAATAAATACACTTTACAACACTTAAATGAGGTCCACTTAGCCTAGGAAGGCACAAGAATCAATGTGAAAGTGCAAGAAACATTACAACACTAGTTTAACATTATGTTTTAGTTAAAATCCTTCTAGATTGATGTGATGATATTATTGAACACATTTGATGATGTTGAATTAGGGAGAAATAGGTTCATTAAGTCTAGAAAAGCATGAAAATCCATTACAAGACTTTACAACATCTTTAGAAGACATCGTTAAATGCATATTAAGGGTCCAAGACCTAGTGTGGATGCATAAAATACCTCAAAAAACTTCAATCAAGGCCTCATTAAGTCTAATTTATAATGAATTAATCCCATGTCAAGCAAGGGGTCCCTTTTTCTATGAAACATCTAGCCCCCACTTTAGTGAGAGGATGAACTTTCTTCAAACTCACACTAAAGTAGACACTCAAGAGTGATCCAAACGTTTAGATGTAGATGACAAAGAATGAAAAAGATCAAAGGAGGTTTTGCAAGCCCCCAGGATAAAAGATCCTAAGTCAAGCCCCCAAGATACAAAATCATGCAATGACAAGAATGGAAAGAAAAATAGGATGGAAAAGATGTACTCACTTTGGGGCCACAAAACTTTAGATCATCTGTGGAGTGAGAAGTCCACAACATACTCACTTTAGGGCCATAAAAATTCTGATTGTCCATGGGGTGAGAAATCCCAAAAGGGTAAGATACATACGCTAGTTGGTATGCACTCACAAACACAAAGGTGGCTATGTGGAAAATTCATGCCGCTAGATGGGCTTCCTAATCAACCATGTCAAAGTTATACGTCTTGATAACTTTAACAAGGCGCCACTAGGGAAAATGATTTTTGAGCTCTATGAGGTAAGCAAAACTTCGTATGCTTGACACTCATATAGACATTGTTAGTGCAAAATAGTGTAAGAATTGTTCAAAGGGATTTTGCTTTGTTCGTGCAAGGTCTCATCTTAGGGAACATAATGTTTAACATCTCTGAGAGAGGGTAAGTCTAAAAGAAGTATAAATATCTTGGAGGGAATCAATCCCAATGACTCCACCAAGAAAAGGATGCATCACAAGAAGAAAGAAATCACACAATGAAATCTGAGTTGTGATGTATGCCCCCAATTTAAAGTAGTTGTGAGTACCCGTACTATGAGCAATTGATTTAAAGTAGAAGAGAGAAGAAGACATGAGAGCTTACATGGAAATCCCTATGCCAAGTCATATGTTTCCATTAAGCTACATCATGAAAAAGGGGAGTATGCCATATGCAAGCTAACTTAAGGCATGTCTTCCACATCCCAAGCTTGCTCTTATGTATTCATGAAAGGGTAATGACTACCAAAGGAGGAAATGACTAGTGACATATGAGGATAAGGTGACATAACCCCTTGCCTCCACTTAGTGTAAGACAAAGGTGAGCTGACATGATTGATGAAATGCATTCTAGAGTGAAAATCAATATCAATTAGAGGAATTAGATTCCCCCACAGAGGGAAGCATACCAAACTCTTGAGAATGTTGAATTTTGCAACTCAAAGCTTTACATTCATTAGTGAAGTGACCATAAACTCTATGATAAGCACAAAATGAAGTTTTGGAATAGCATTTCTTTTGAGTTTGGGGAGGGAGAGTGATCAAGTGATATTGGAGGAGTCTAGAGAAGATACCCTATTGATCAAAGGTGGATGGTGGTCTTGCAATTTTTTTAATAGATACATCTTGCTTAGTATTGGATGTCATACCTACACAATTTTCTCTAGATTATGAGATTTTATTCTCCCCATTATAGGAAGGTATAAAATCTAACAAATTCAAATCATGAATATTTTGAGAGATGACATTGCCATTAATTGAAGGTGTAGGTGTAGGTGTGTGTTGTATGTTTAATGAGTTCATACCCTTTTCCATAAAGTTGTTTGATGGCTTTGGAATTGGGTGGTTGTTCGTTATTGTTCGTCAAGGGTTATTGTGGAGTTTGTGGCATTGTCTAAAGTGGTTGAGGTGGATGATTTTGGAAGGTGATCTAAATTTTACATTGAC
The DNA here is from genome assembly GCA_007258455.2 of Sequoia sempervirens. NCBI lineage: Eukaryota > Viridiplantae > Streptophyta > Pinopsida > Cupressales > Cupressaceae > Sequoia > Sequoia sempervirens. Next base: position 81,146 of record VDFB02201805.1, on the reverse strand, counting down.
ATGATGGTTGGTTGTGCTTGTTTCTCATCTTTCTTTTGTGTGAATATGTATTCACCTATAATTGATGGTGTGAATTCTAAGGATCCCCAATCATCACCAAATAATTTAGATGGCCATCCTCATCATTGTGTTCAATTTCTATTTTGGATGTGGGAATAAATATTTTAAGAGGACTTGTAGATCCTTTTTCAAGGTGCATGCAACTTTCAGGCTTGATATTTGCTTCAATTTGATAAATGTTATTATTATAGACATATTTCATTATACAATGAAGGGTTGAAGGAACTGCATTCATCTCATGAATCCATGGTTTGCCTAAAAGAAGATTGTATGAAAGATCATAAGGCATGACATGAATAGGAGTTTCCAAAGTAACCACCCCAACCATAATAGGCAAAGTGATTACATCGAGTGGTTTCTTTATTGTATTATCAAATCCTAAAATATAGATAGAATCAGATATTATTTGTGACCTGTCAACATGTAATTGATCAAGGAGACTCACACTACACACATTCAGGGCAAAACCATTATCTATGAGAACTTGCATTTGATACTTGTGTGATTGAATTGAGTAATTATCATAAAGGCATCATGTTTTTTATGCAAATCCAAAGGAGGGAGCTCATGTTGATGGAAGGTAATGCCAATATTCTTTTTGTGGATGAGAGCTACCACATCATTTGGAGTGGTACCCGGAGGATTTGTGATTTGTTTTAGGGTGGTTTCAAGAATGTTGTGATAATTATGTGAGTTTTGAAGTAAATCCCAAAGGGAAATCTTTGCAGGAGTATTCTTTAATTGTTCAACAAGATCATACACCTTTGTGTGGGGGATGTAATGAGGAGCACTAGGTGGAATAGGTAAATGTAAGGAGGGTGGGTTTGGTTGTGGTAGTTCTGGATTCTTTCGGTTATTATATGTATGCGCAACAGTAACATTACTTGATTGCTACAACTCACTGGTTTTAGATGGGTAAAGAGTGTAGTGAGGTTTATTGGAAGGATGAAGTTTATGTGAGGGTGGGCAAAGGGTGTATTATGGTTTATTGGAAGGATGAATTTTATGTGAGGGTAAGTAAAGGGTGTATTGAGGTTTATTCTAGAAGGACGAAGTTTATGGAAGGGTTGTTAAAGAATGAGTTGAGGTTGAATAGTGTTAGTTCATCTAGTAACAAGTGAGATTTTTCATTCTCTTTGAATGGAATGTTATCTTTTTCTTGGGTTATAATATCCTCCCTAGAAGGAGATTTCCTAGGAGAACAAAAATCCACATGTTCATGAAAATTAAGGTTTGGTTCATCCAAAGTAACTTCATCGCCACCAAGGGAGGTATTAATGGTTGAATGTGTTTGATTATTGATAGTAGGGAGATTAGGGGAAGAGTTTATTTTCTTTTTGTTTGTTTCTAAGGTCACATTCTCTCCTTCCATATTGTCTATCATACTAGGAGATCGTGTAATATGTTGATCTAAGGTTGAAATTTTTGCAAAGTAGCTTCATCACAAGTATGAGGAGGATCAATGATTGAATTGTTTTTCTCAATAAAGGTTTTTGTAGGTAAAAGGGGACAACTGAGATTCTCATGACTCTCATTGGTTATGTTTTCTAACAAAAAAGTATCTTTTTCACAACTAGGAGAGATACTAGGAGAATAACAAATGTGATTATCATGATCATTTATGACTTCATTGCTTTGTTGCCTATTATCTTCCAAAATAGGAGAGGTGGGAGAAGGATCATAAAGAGGGTTGTTGTAGACTAACATATCATCATCATTTATAATCTCTTCTTCCTCAAGGTTATCCACACAATGGAAATCAAGTAAGGTGATGTTTAAGAAGGTGTTTATGATTTCACACTCTTAGGCTAAAATCTCTTCCCAAAGGGGATGAGGAGAAGGACAAACAAGATCTACATGATTCTCAATGATTGTATCTTCTTTCACCAAGATACCTTCGTCACTAAAAGGAGAGGTATTGGGAGAAGAACAAATATGATCATAATGGTTATCTATGTTTGTATGCACTTCTATCACATTATCCACATAGATAGGAAAGATAGGAGAGAGTGTGAGGTTAAGGTTAACATTGTCATTTTCACTCGCGTGTGATAAGAGACTCTCATAACTAGGACATGCATTGGAGGAATGACGATCATGCTTATTGATTAAATTTTTCTTTGCAAATTTAGAGAAAATTGAAACTAACATTTTGAAAGAACAAACTATGCTAACCCAAAATGCAATTTAAAAGGCTGAAATGAAATGTAATTTTTAGATGATAATTGATTGATTATGATATGTAACAATATGAGAATGCAAACTTAAAATTTAAACCATGCATGAAATGAGCTAAATTAAGCTAGATTTGATGAAATGCATGTTACAGAAGTGCAACTAACTAATATAGATAGGTTAAGGCACCAAAAAGAAGCTGGAAAATAGAGTTCTGAGTTTTGTAAAATGTTGTTTTAGGGGTCAAAAGGGACTGATTCGCCCAGGGCGGCGAGTGAGTCCTAGTATGGACTTTTTTCAGAATTTCCAAAAACATTTGACTGATTTTGATGGTTTTTGAATGCTATGATGTAGACCTAATTAAAAAATGGGTATTGGCAAGATCATGATGGGGCAAAAAGTGGTGATATGATGGGTATGTGTAGGGTATGTGGTTGATAACTTTATTTTTACCTAAAATTGATGAAACAAAAAGGGTTTTTAAAGGAGATTATTAGCTTCCCACCAATATAAATTATTATTTACTTTGAATTTAATAAATAATTATCATTCATTTTCTATTTGAATTACAACTAAAGTCCTAATTTATAGGCTAATTGAAAAACATCTATAGCTTTCAAATGACATCACATTTTTTAAATCTGAAACATGTGTCACATTTTATGCTTTGCATACTATAGGATTAAAAAATAAAAAAATAAATTTCATGAAGTTTTGACCAAGTTAAGGTGGTCAAACATACGAGTTTTTATAATTTTTAAAAATTGTAATAAAAAATTAATAATTAAATATTTACTTGGAAAAAAATTACAAAAAAATATGCATCACATTTGGACATGAGTCCTTTACTTATATCTATAATCTTATAAATTTTTTTTATCATTTTATTGTGGTTAGGGTGGTTAGATAGACACCTAATTCTTATTTTTTCCCTGAAATTTATGTACTACTGCATTGAAATTTAAAATTTTCACCATATAGATTTTTTTTGTAAAAATAAACCTAGTAGTTTAGAAACTACATTCAATTTTCTATATATTATATCCTTACATATTTTTGAAATAATATAGATAACTTATTCAAAATTTTATGTCAAATTTCCTAACTCTGATTTTTCTAAATTTTTTGCCACTTAAGGGCCTGCTTTTTCCATGATGATCCTACACATACCCAAATGCAAAATTTTAGAGAGTGGAAATGAATTTAGATTCCAACAATGCAACCTAAATGTAGTTTTTTATGAATGCAAAATTTAACACCTAGCATGCAAAATGTATCATGCAAACTCTAATGCAAGCTAGATCTATGATGATGGAAGGACTCCAAATCAGTCAACAAAGCATTTGAAAATTAGGTTCACCAAACTAAATCCTAGATTTTTGGTTCCTATGGACAACTCTACCTCTTTTAGGGTTTTTCACCTAAAAGGAGAGAGACAGGACCCAAAAATGCTAAGGGTTCATTGAAATTATTTTATTTATGATGTATATATGACTAAATGAGATGATCTAAATGTAGTTATATGAATTATTTGATTGATTAAACATGAAAAACCTAAGAAATATGACTTGTTTGAAAATACATTGTGTATTGCAAAATAACCTACAAATGAATGGAAAAATGCAACAAAAATGAATGAGACTAAAAGTGTGCACCTAGAACCTTGATGTATATTGGAAATTACTTTTGAAATTTTATTGATGATGTTTTTCAGGCCTAGAGAGACTCAATCATCATTATAGGTGAATTAGTCATAGTTTTGGTAAACTGTGCTGGAACCCATTTCGACAAAAGGGTACTAAAAAATGCAAAAAACTCGAAATTGACCCTCTGGTGGGACTCTTTCACCACACATGGAAAATGAGTCCATTTTTGAATTTCTATGTTTTCAAAGGTGGATTTTGAAGCTTCCAATATGCACTTTAGCTTCCTACAGGTGTCCACTTTTGAAACTCTGATTTACGGGTCTGAAAATGAGTTCTTGTTGATGTTTTGACATGTTGAATGAAGAGAGGACTTTAAAAACCTTGAAACTTGATCTTTAATGATTTATAAGCTCCCAAGAGACCTAAATCTATAAAGACACAAGGAGAGAAGAATAAATGTTTGTTGTTAGGGCATGAGGCTTTGCCTCAGTCAAACCTTGTTTAGGTAATTAAACCAAAATGACAAAAGAGTAGAATAAAACATGTAATAATGGAATAGATTACCTTTCCATGATGTTGATCTTGTATTTTTGCAGCAATGGAGGAAGATTCAGCCCTTGAATGTCCTTAGAAGCTTTCTTGATATCTTTCAATGATAAAACCCTAAGTTGCTTGACTTGAGATGAAAGATTGGAGGATGAATATTGAAGAATGGATGTGAATTGAGTTTTGGTATGTGCAGGATCATCATGGAAAAATAAGGCCCTTAAGTGGAAAAAAATTCATAAAAATTTGAGTTATGCAACTTGACGTAAAAAATTGTATAAGTTATCTATATTATTTTAAAAATATGTAAGAATAGAATCTATAGAAAATTGAATGTAGTTTCTAAAATACTAGGTTTATTTATTTTTTTAAATATATTTGGTGAAAATTTGAAGTTTCAATTCAGTAGTAGTTAAATTTCAAGGAAAAAATAAGAAGTAGGTGTCTGTCTAACCACCCTAACCACAATAAATTGATAATATGTTTTTAAAGATTTTAGATATAAGTAGAGGACTCATGTCCCGATGTGATGCATAATTTTTTGTAATTTTTTTGCAATTAAATAATTAATCATATTTTTATTACAAATTTTAAAAAATATTAAATTTGTATGTCTGACCACCTTAACTTGGTCAAAACTTCATGAAATTCAATTCTTTCTTTTTTAATCCTATAGTATCCGAAGCATAGAATGTGACACATGTTTTGTATTCAAAAAATGTGATACCGTTTGAAAGTTATAGATGTTTTTCAATCAGCCTATCAATCAGGACTTTAGTCATAATTCAAATAGAAAATGAATAGTAATTATTTATTAAATTAAAAGTAAGGCATAATTTATATTGGTGGAAAGCTGAGAATCTCATTTAAAAACCTTTTTCATTTCATTAATTTTGGGTTAAAAAAAGTTGTCAGCCATAGACACTACACATACCCATCAGATTTTCACTTTTGGGCCCATCATGATTCTGTACATACCCTAATGGATGTCAAAATGAGTTAAAAGACTTATATTTATATGAAATTCACTTATTTTACCCATTAATACCTCATCACAGGCCGACATAAAGCAATATTAAAGTCAAATTTCACTTTTTTCCCTCTCAAAGGTCAAAATGGAGCCAAATGGGACCCATTCACGACAAATGGTGAATGGGTCCTACATGGATGGGAATTGTTCACCATGCATGGTGAATGGGTCCCATAGGGGCTATTTTGACAACTCAGATGACAAGAGATAAGGAAATAAGGTGTAAAATGCAACCTTTTCTGGTATTTGATCAACTCAAGCCTTAAGATGCACAATATGGGTTAATAGGGGCCTATTAGTGATGATGTAAATGTCAAATAGGTCTTGGGACATAGAAATCAACGTGAAAGTGTGATTAAATACACTTTACAACACTAAAATGAGGTCTACTTAGCCTAGGAAGGCACAAGAACCAATGTGAATGTGAAAGACACATTACAACACTAGTTTAACATTGAGTTTAAATTAAAAACCTTCTAGATTGATGTGATGATGTTATTGAACACATTTGATAATGTTGAATTAGGAAGAAATAGGTTCATTAAGTCTAGAAATGTTTGAAAGTCCATTACAAGACTTTACAACATCTTTACAAGACATTGTTAAACGCATATTAAGGGTCCAAGACTTAGTGTGGAAGTATAAAATGCCTCACAACACCTAAATCAAGGCCTCATTAAGTCCAATTTATCATCAATTAATCCAATGTCAACAAAAGGGTATTTCTTTATGTGGAACACCTTCTAACCATGTTTCTAGTTACAATGTCTTATGTAGTGATTTTGTCCTTAAGGATAAGCTCTTGGCCAAGCTTTTCCCTAGGCCCTTGAAAGATATTTCCTTAGAATTGTTTTCCTTGGTATTTAATAACTCAATTCATTCATTCAATAAACTTGTTGAGGCTTTTATTAACCATTTCCAAGTGCACATTTCCCATAAGATTACATTGGCTGATTTGATGAGATGTAATCAAAAGGGTGATGAAAAGGTCACTGACTTCATTTCACGCTACCAAATTCTTTATTCCCAAATCAACGTAAAGATTCTTGATCCTCACCTTGAACGAATTTTCATTGAGAACTTACAAACTAAGATACAAGATAAGCTTAGCATGATGAAGTTTCCTTCCTTTGTACACTTGTGTAGTGCCCTTCATGATTATCAAAACTTGGTTAGTAGTGAAACAAAACACAACTCTAGTTGTCCTAAAAAGTTTGTATCCACAAATGAAAAAACTTACCAACCTTTTAGGAAATAAAATAAACACTTCCTTCAACTAAATCCCCCTCAACAAACTCAACATGTCAATACCCAAGTGGCTGCTATAAAGAAGACAAGTCCTTTTACATTTGGGGATCTGGCTAGACAATTTACTCCCTTACCCAATACCTTGCATGACACAATGTTATAACTTCTCTAACAAAATATGATTTCCTTACCTCCTATAAAAACTCCCAATCCTAATAATCCTTTACCTTTTAATTTTAGATCAAATTCATATTTCCATTATCACTGGTTAAATGGACACAAAACAAAACATTGTAAGCATATTAAACATCTTTTTCAAGACCTCATTGATTTTAGTCGACTTCAAATTCCAGGTGTTAATGATCAAGGAAATAAGTCTGTTGCCCCTCCCAACGAAAACTTACAAATATTTACCAACCTTATGCCAAATCATAATATTTCATTTGACAAATATAGTGAAACTAAGAAGAATGATGTGATAAATGTTGACATGGATGATGACAACACTGATACTGATAAACAAGGTCCTATGGATACTAAGGAACAAAATCTTATGGATGATTTGGTTGCATTGAACTAAACTCAAACTTGTAAGGGACGAACTAAAAATCCTCTTGAAATTTCTTTCTCATCTAAGCATATAATTAGAAATGTACCTGATAGGGTAGGGTTGGCTGAGACAATCATTGTCCCATGCTCTGGGTCACTCCTTGGCAAACCCCTTTGGTGTTGCTCTCCACCCTCTTAACCTATAGGTCCTAAAGCTTGTTAGGCACCCCTGGTTCTCCTAGCCAACCCTACTATCATTTGCATACAACTAACCAAGTCAATCTTGGTGCTTACTCCTCTATTCTCTCCTTGGTCCTTAGTCTTCCTAAAGGCCAACTAACTCTCCAATCCTTACCAACTTATTGTAGGGGCATGTGGTGTCTTCTATAGCTTCAAAACCATCCCTCCATGGTTCTTGATTAGTCACAAGCCTTCAAATCTCTATTGCTGCCCTCAAACCCTAGTCTAGGGTTTAAGAAGGGCTAGTAGCCCTTGAGCCCCAATTAGGCCTCTTAGCCCGAGAAATTAGGCTATAACTCCAATCCTACTGAGGTTCATCAAAAACTTATTTTTGAGACCCTAGTTCAATTGCCAACCTCTCAAGGAATTTTGGGGTTTTGGGCCTTCATAGGCCGTACACAGGCTCAACCCTATTTTTGTGGGAATTAGGGCTTTTTAGGCCTTTTCTTGGACAATCAGTGATCTTTCTGCCTCATTCAACCACTTAATGATTTTGTGAAGCCTCTGCCTTCCTACCAGACCTTCTTCAAGACACCTGCATCCACCACACATCTTGGGTTGCTAATGAGTTGATTCCCCTGCAACATTAGGGCTTGTTTTTGACTATCTTCCCTAACCAGGCATTGTCTAGCTCGCCTAGGGAAGGTCTTTCACCATATAACCATGCTTCTTACAAACTCCTAACACCGTCCTATATATAATCATGGAGCTTAGCCTCATTTCCCACTAGCTATACACCTGGTATAGTGGAAAACAGAGGTCTAAGACTCCATGAATAACAATCTACCAAGCTGATCAGTAATAAAGAAAACAAAACCTAGTAAGAACAAAGCTTGGGAATGATAAGACAACTCTTCCAAAGAATTCAAAAAACTTGTAAAATGAAAGCCACACATGCTATACTCTATTCAATACCAGAAACTCATCATTAACATAGTAAAAGAACTAAAAAACAGAAAAATTGCAAGAACTTCAATGCTTTTCCCTATCAATAGTAAACTCAAACTGATACAATGCTTAAATTCCAACCCCAAATCCAATTCAAGGCTCCTCTTTTAAAGGTCTCCAAGGTGGTTATCTCTCCATTGGTCAGACTTAACCACCCTATAAGGCCAAAATTGCATAATTGCAACATTTTGGCTTTATTTCTTAAATTCTAGTGATTCCTAGTGAAAACAAATTGAGGAACTCATTCACTCAACCATACACTGCTAATAATCCTTCATTATAACATCTTCTAACATCACTAACTCAAAAAAAAAATGGTCAACATGACCTTTAAAGCATCAAAATCACAAAATTCCATGCCAAGTTTTGAAATTGCCTAGTGCCACCTAAATGTAACCTTAGTGCTCCTGCACCATTCTCCCCCTCTTAGCTCAAACACTAAGGAATGGAAGGAGAAATTAAGGACAGGTCAATGCCAAAATTCTTGAACTGGTCCTCTTGGACCCATGTGGCTTCTGACTCATGCTTATTCTTCCACTTGATAAGGTGTTCCATGTACACCTTGTTTCTTGTAGCTTTCTTCACTCTTGACTCCAAGACCTTCTCTACCTGAGGCTTAGCTGGAGTAGGTAGGGGTACATTACTGATGTCTCTGAAGATCTCCTAACTGTTCTGAACCTCATCACTGACTATCCCCTTATATTTGATCAAATCTGCTATGTTGAAAACTAGTGAAATTCCTAGATCGGTAGGTAACTCCACCTTGTATGCATTCTTGTCATACTTGGCCAATATCTTGCATGGACCCACTCTCTTCATCCGTAACTTGGTTGAAATTCCCTTCTACAACCTTGACTTGTTAAGGTGGACCATAACATAGTCCCCTACTTGAAATTGCACATCCTTCCTTGTTAAATCTGCCTTCTCCTTCAACTTTTGTGTGGCATCAGTGACTGTCCTTTTGACCTGCTCTTGCATCTCTTTCATGGTCTGACTAAAGTCTTCTGCATGTCCACTTCCATGTTCCATGGCTCAAAGATCTCTGAGCTCACAAATGCCTCTTGGGTGCATCCCATACACAATTTCAAAAGGACTCTTCCCTGTAGTTCTATTCACACTATCATTGTAAGCATACTCAGCTTGTGAGATAACCATATCCCATGTCTGTCCATATTCCTTAATTAGGCACCTTGAAAGATTACCTAGCACCCTATTAACCACATCTATTTGACCATTGTTCTGAGGATGGTAAGCTGATCGAAAGGACAGGTTAGTACCCAATCTACTCCATAGAGTCTTCCAAAAGTGACTCATGAACTTCACATCATTGTTTGAAACAATGCTCAAAGGTAGTCCATGGATCCTTACTACCTCCTTGAAGAAAAGATGAGCTATGTAACTAGCATCATGAGTAGTCTTGCAAGGGATAAAATGACCCATCTTGCTAAATCTGTCCACTACTACATAAACACTATCAAAACCAGTCTTGGTCTTAGGAAGGCCTACCACAAAATCCATGCTCACACACTCCCATGGTCTGTTAGGAATAGGTAGGGGTTGATATAAACCAGGATTACTAGCTCCTCCCTTAGCTTTCATACACACAACACATTTTTCCACATACTTTCTAACATCTCTTGCCAACTTAGGCCAATAATAAAATATTTGCACTAGTTCTAGAGTCTTATTAATGCCAAAATGCCCACTAAGACTACCATTATGCTTTTCCTGAATGATATTTTCCCTCATTGACCCTCTTAGAACTCATAACTGATTTCCCTTGAACAATAACCCACTTTGCAAAGTATACTCAGAGTATTGACTATGGAAATGGTTCTCAAAGTTAGAACATACCTTATAGACCTCTAAAAAGTATTCATCCTCTCCATATAGATCCTTGAAACTCTCTATGCCAATGCTCTTGAGCTGTATCTCTTGCATTGTCAACAATCTCCTGCTCAAAGCATCTGCCACCTTGTTTAGTTGTCCCTTCTTGTGCTTAATGTTGAAGGTAAAAGCTTGGATGTATTCCATCCATTTCAAATGCCTATTACTTAACTTCTCTTGGGTGTTGATAAAACTAAGTGCCTAATTGTCAGTAAAGACCACAAACTCCTTGGGTAGAAGATAATGCCTCCATTTCCTAAGTGACTGAACCAAAGCATATAGTTCTAAGTCATAGGTTGAATACTTCTTCTTTGCTTCATTTAGCTTCTCACTAAAGAAGTCTACCCTCTTGACTGAGCACTCCTCCTACTGCCACTCCACTTGCATCACATTCAATAGTGAACAATTTGTTAAAACTAGGTAATAAGAGAATTGGTTGAGTTGCCACTTCTTGTTTCAGTTTCTCAAACCCTTTCTTAGCTTCTTGAGTCCACACAAAATTAGTTTTTATACCACCCTTGATTGTATCTAAGACTGGTGCAAATATTCCACTAAAGTTCCTTATGAATTTTCTATAAAATTGAGCCAATCCATGAAAACTTCTTACCTCAATTCCTGTAGTTGGTGTAGGCCAGTTTAGGATGGCTTCCACCTTGCTTGGATCCATCTTCAATGATCCTTTGGACACTACAAAACCCAAATAGACAAGCTCTTGCTTAAAGAACTCACACTTCTCTAGATTGATTGCCAACTTCTCCTCTTGCAACCTTCTAATAACTTGCTCCACATGTTTCAAATGCTCTTCTGTTGTCTTGCTATATATGAGGATGTCATCAAGATACACTACCACAAATATCCTTGTAAAATCCTTGAACACTTCATTCATTAGCCTCATGAATGTGCTAGGGGCATTAGAGAGACCAAATGGAATAACTCTCCACTCATATAACCCATCATTTTTCTTAAAAGTTGTCTTCCACTCATCACCATCCTTAATTCTAATCTGATGGTATCCACTTTTGAGATCCAACTTTGTGAAGTACTAAGCTCCTCCAAGACAATCCATTAAATCTTCAATCCTAGGGATAGGGAATCTATATCTGATTGTGATTCTATTTATTGCTCTAGAATCAGTACATAACCTCCACTTACCTCCTTTCTTGGATGCCAAGACCACTGGTACTACACATGGGATGATGCTCTTTTGAATCAATTCTTGATCCACAACTCTTGCACTTGTCTAGCTACCTTTAGATTATGATCTGGTGTAAGTTTGTATACTGATTTGTTAGACAATGAGGCTCTAGGTATGAAGTCAATTTGATGATTTATGGTTCTCTTTGGTGGTAAAGTTGCAGGTGTACCATCACTAACTATGCTCTTGTACTTTTCAAGTAACTTTTGGACTACTTCTGGTAAGACTATCTTTTCAGCCTTGTCCTCTTCTTTAGGTTGTAACACAACCACATATCCTTCATTCCCCTGATGTAGGTTGTTAAGGAACTCTTTACCATTGCTCAACATGATGTTTGGTGTTTTTGACTATCCTTCTTCTTCCTTTGTCAGTGACTGCAACTTAAAAGTCTTCCCATCCTTCTTAAATGAGATGGTGTTCTCTTTCCCATCATACATGACACTCCTGTCATACTGCCATGGTCTACCCAGTAGTGGATGGCATGCATCCATGGGTAAAACATCACAAACTAACTTGTCTTTATATCCTCGAATGGAGAACTCCACCATTACTTGCTCATTTACTAAAACACTCTGCCCTTTGTTTAGCCATGTGACCTTGTAAGGGTTAGTATGGGGTACCTTCTCCAATTTTAGTTTCATTACTACCTCCTCTGAGATTATATTATCTATTGAACCTGAGTCCACTATGACCTTGCACACTTTTCCTAGTATCTTGCACCTTACTCTAAATAGAGCTCTTCTCTATTTTGGTTCCTCCTTAACCAGTTGTCTGATCAAGACTCTATTGAACATCAGATTCTCTCCTACCTCAGATTCAATATGACTAACCTCAGATGCCTTAGGACTCATGGTGTCCTCTTGTGCATAAGCCACTCTCTTTTCATTGCTTGATGAAGATGCTTTCTCCGGGCACCTATAAGCAAGATGACCTACTTGACTACAATAGTAGCATTTCACGTTTGCAAAGTATGAATTGCTCCTGCCTGCTCCTCTTCCTCTATTTGAACCTCCTTGAGGTCCTCTACCTCTGTTATATCCACCTCTAGAAGATGTTTCTCCTCCATGCTCAGTGAGTTTTGATTCTCCATGATTTATTTGGTCATTGCCTCTACCTTGGTAGCCACCATGCTGTCCTCTTTGATCACTTTGATCTCTGCCTTTGCCTCTACCCTTAGAAGCCTAGTCTTGCTTCCTCTTGTTCCTTTCCTCAATCTTGATAGCTAATTGGTAACATTGGTGTACTGTCTTAGGACTCAAAAGAGCCATCTTCTCTTGGATGTTCCATTTCAAACCATTAAGGTATCTAGCTACCTTAAGACTTTCATCCTCTATAACATTGGACCTCATACAAAGTTTTTGAAACTCTTCAGTATAAGTGTTCACATCTTGGTCCTTCTGCCTTAAGCTTTGCCTCTTCTTGTGTAACTGAATCTCATAGTCATTTGGCATATAGGCTTCTCTTACTTTGGCAACCATTCCTTTCCAAGTTGAAATAGGCTGCTTGCCTTCCTTTTCCCTCTCTATCTGAATGAATTTCCACCATGTCAAGGTAGATCCTCTTAGTATTGATTTAGCCACCTTTACCTTCTGTGCCTCAGTGATATAATCACATTCAAAATGGTTTTCCATTCCCTCTATCCAATCCATGACCAAATCAGGTTGCATTTTTCCACTAAACAATGGTATGCCCTCAAGTCCTTGTCCACTCAATGCCATTAATGCTTTCAAGAAAGGTTATTCCTCCAAAATAGAGTCAGATTCATGGATCTTGTCTTCCTCTGCAACCTCTTCTTCCTCTGGTATTTTCCCTTCCAACTTCACATTGTTCAATGCTCTCTCAAGTTGCTCTATTCTTTCTTTTAACAACTTATTGTCTTCCTCTCACTCTTCAACCATCTTGGATAATTGTGCATTTGTCACCATGATGGGAGAATCACTAGACTCAACCTCTGACATATAAGATGCTTCCCAAATCTTTAACTTGCTTTGATACCAATCTAATAGGGCAGGGTTGGCTGAGACAATCACTGTCCCATGCTTTGGGTCACTCCTTGGCAAACCCCTTTGGTGTTAGTCTCCACCCTCTTAACCTATAGGTCCTAAAGCTTGTTAGGCACCCCTGGTTCTCCTGGCCAACCCTACTATCATCTGCATACAACTAACCAAGTCAATCTTGGTGCTTACTCCTCTATTCTCTCCTTGGTCCTTAGTCTTCCTAAAGGCCAACTAACTCTCCAAACCTTACCAACTTGTTGTAGGGGCATGTGGTGTCTTCTATAGCTTCAAAACCATTTCTCCATGGTTCTTGATCAGTCAAAAGCCTTCAAATCTCTATCGCTTCCCTCAAACCCTAGTCTAGGGTTTAAGAAGGCTAGTAGCCCTTGAGCCCCAATTAGGCCTCTTAGCCTGAGAAATTAGGCTATAACTCCAATCCTACTGAGGTTCATCACAAAATTATTTTTGAGACACTGGTTCAATTGCCAACCTCTTAAGGAATTTTGGGGTTTTGGGCCTTCACAGTCCGTACACAGGCTTAACCCTATTTTTGTGGGAATTAGGGCTTTTTAGGCCTTTTCTTGGATAGTTAGTGATCTGTCTGCCTCCTTCAACCACCAAATGATTTTGTGAAGCTTGTGCCTTCCTACTATACCTTCTTCAAGACCCCTACATCCACCACACACCTTGGGTTGCTAATGAGTTGATTCCCCTGCAACGTTAGGGCTTGGTTTTGACTATCTTCCCTAATCGGGCACTGTCTAGCTCACCTAGGGAAGGTCTTTCACCATATAAACATGCTTCTTACAAACTCCTAACACTATCCTATATACAAGCATGGAGCTTAGCCTCATTTTCCATGAGCTATACACCTGGTATAATGGAAAACAGAGGTCTAAGACTCCATGAATAATAGTCTACCAAGCTGATCAACAATAAAGAAAACAAAACCTAGTAAGAACAAAGCTTGGGAACACTAAGAGAACACTTCCAAAGAATTCACAAAACTTGTAAAATGAAAGCTAGACATGCTATACTCTATTCAATACCAGAAAATCATCATTAACACAGTAAAAGAACTAAAAAATAGAAAAATTGCAAGAACTTCAATGCTTTCCCCTATCAATAGTAAACTCAATCTGATACAATGCTTAAATTCCAACCCCAAATCCAATTTGAGGCTCCTCTTTTAAAGGTACCCAAGGTGGTTATCTCTCCATTGGTCGGACTTAACCACCCTATAAGGCCAAAATTACATAATTGCAACATTTTGGCTTTATTTCCTAAATTCTAGTGATTCCTAGTGAAAACAAATTGTGGAACTCATTCACTCAACCATATGCTACTGATAATCCTTCATTATAACATCTTCTAACATGACTAACTCAAAACAAAAATGGTCAACATGAACTTTAAAGCATCAAAATCACAAAATTCCATGCTAAGTTTTGAAATTGCCTAGTGCCACCTAAATGTAACCTTAGTGCTCCTGCACCAGTACCTGATGGTCCTCTTTACATAGCTGACCAAATCAATGAGAAGCCCACTAATGGGATATTAATTGATCCTATTTGAGGTATAGGTTATCAGTAATCATTTTAGGCTTCTCATGGAAAACTTTAGAGGATGAAGTGAGTGATAAGAAGTCCTAAAGGACTCCATCTAACTTGTCTACATCATCACTACCAAGAGGCTTGGATGAGATTTTATTTCCAAATTGAATCATTTGTTTGAAAGGTTGGTTTGAGGTTTCTATTTTTTGTGTTTTTATGTATTGATGAATCTGATCTAAAAGAACTAGGAACTAATACTAAAAAGGAAATTTGTAAAGATCTAAGACTATCCATGAATTCCATGAAAAAAATGATGCTTATGCAAATGAAACAAAAGATAATTGAACTATGATAGAAAAGAAATTGGAGGAAACAAAAATGTGCAAAGCAATAAACTGTATTATAGAAACATTGATTCAAAAATTGCAGTGGGACTGATTCACCGTATGTGGTGAATGAGTCCTAGGATAGGTATTTTTAAGTTTTTTCTAATTTGTTTTACTTTTCTAGATGTGTTTAGGTTTGTACAATGCAGATAAAGACTGAAAATAGAAAATTTTGGAATTATGGTATGAAATAAGATGTAATAATGAACTATAAATGATGCTTTCACTAATGCAATTTTAAGAAGCCTTAGGATGCAAAACAAGGCAAAAGACAATGCAATTGAGTCCTAGGATCCAAATGCAAATGAAAATTATAAAGAGATAATGTTCAATATGTAGGTTGACCAAAATGATCCTACAATTTTGGGGGTGTCTATGGACTTCTCTTGCACTCTTAGGATCTTTCACCTAAAAGGAGTGAGATAGAACCCAAAAATTGAAGTGGTTCACTCAAATAGAGGATTGTATGATGTGAATATGACTAAATGCAATGTTGTAAATGCAAAATAACTAATGAAATTGATTGACTATTGATGCAAAACCTATGAAATATTAAAATTTTGAAAACATAGTGAGGTTTGCAAAAAGCTTAAAAAGATGAACAAAAATGCAGAGGAAACTAAACAGTAAGTTGTTTTCCATAATGTGTGCACCTATAAAGTTGAAGATGACTAGAAAAAACTATGGAAGTTTGGAAAATATGACTTTTATGTTGATTGGGACTCATTTGCTACCTAGGGCAAATAAGCCCCAGGATAGGGTTTTCTGCCCAGAAACTGATTTATGCAAACTGGGTATTAGGATTTGCATCTAACTCAAAAATTCATCTTAAGAGGGACTCATTCGCCATCCATGGTGAATCAGTCCACTTTCAAATTTCTACAAATTCAGATCTATGTTTTTCACCTTGACACTTGTATAGTACCTTCTAAAGGAAACCCGAGTCAAGATCTTGGAAAATTCCTACAAAATAGCTTAAAATTGATTGTCTAATGGGGGTTTTTCCTTAGTGAAACCCCTAGTTGCGTAATCAAACCTTAAATGGACAAAAATATACATAAAACCCTAGCCTTAAGTGTGTTAAAGACTAGGAAAATCTAAAATATGATACAACTCTATTCTAAATTGTGCTAGAAAAAAATATGCAAATGTGATTTGAATGATGAAAGACTTCAACCCTAGAAATCCTACAACACAAAAAAATGGAGACAAAAGACATGCAAATAAAGTGTAAGTGAAATTCAAAGCTTAATCTAAAGATAGAGAGGGAATGGAAGATGGAATCACTTTGAAAACAAGTCTTTAGGTGTGATTTGATTGCTAGTTGCATCTCCTCAACCTAGATTTCTCCATGATTCACCATAGGCATCCATCATCAACTCTTTGCAATGTTGAACCTTGAATGAAAAGTGAGCTTCAAGACCCGCAAAAACCCTAGTTTGTTGCTCTAAAACTTCAACTTTGCTAATGAAACTTGTTGTGGAAGACTTGACTTTAGAATTTTCTTTGTAAAATGACTTAAAATGAGTATTTATAAGAATCAACACCTAATTTTTGCATTATTTAGACCTAAGAGGTTGACATCCATCAACAAATTAAGTTGAATTAATTGAATTCCTGCTCAAAATTGAAATTTCCCTCAACAAGGACTCATTCGCCACATTTGGTGAATGGGTCCCACCAGAGGGGACTCATCCACCCAAGGTGGCGAATGGGTTCTACTAGTGGATTTTGAAGGATGGTTTTCAGGATATGAATGAATTAAGTGTTGTTTGTCAAGATTTAAGCTATTTCTCAAGTGAAATTGGCCTCTAGATAAAAAATAATGGGTATTAGGGGCTTATAAATGTTGTTTTGAAGGATGAATAATGCAGAGGTACTCAAAAGTAGGTCTAATTAAGCGTGAAATTATCTCTTTTCTCAAGAGTGTGTAGTTTTCTACACCACAAAACAAAGTTGGGTAGATTTTCATATAGGGGGTTATAAGGATAGAGTCTTATGTGACATAATTCCAATGGATGTTTGCCATTTTCTCTTGGGGAGGCCTTGACAATATGCTAGGAATGCCAAGCATGATGGTAGGGAAAATATATGTCATTGAGAAAGATGGAGTTTCCTACACCCTTACACCATTAAATGAGAAAGGTCATGAATGACAAATGGGTTCTAGTGCTATGTTGGTGAGTGAAAAAGAGTTTTTAAAAATCATGGAGAAGGAAGAAAAAGATCCAAAAGTGGGGTCTAGGATGATGTCAATGCATCAAAAATAGTTCCCATAGTCTATGAAGGAGGTGTTGTCACCTAGAAATGCACCCTATGCAAAGTTATAGAACTGAGCTTTCTAGTGAAAACATTGGATCACTCCAAGGCTGTGGGTCACCTGAGATTGGAGTGAACCTCCAGAGAAGGCCAACTTCCTTTGGATACCACCTAAACTAATGATCTTGTGATGGGAAAAGGGAGAAAGAGTACATAAATGAACCTAAACTATGGTGATATACATAGTTGATAAGAAATGATGAAATGAAAAGAAAATGTAAACACACTAAAAAAACTTAACTGCAATTGTTTTACTTACTCAACCTAACCCCTTTAGTCTTATGCATAAATTTTGACAGGTTTGATCTACATACATATATTAAGAAGGAAGAAACAAGCTTCACAGCTTTATGGTATGAATACATATTTGGAAAAGCACTGTCAAAGAAAAAATTGCATAAGCTAACATACAAAAATGAGAGTTGTATGAGAATAAATACTTGCTTTCAAGGTGAAATCTATTTTGCATTCCAGATTCCAGTTGAGTTACAAAGTACACATCAGCTGAGGAAGGATAGCTAAGAAAAATCACTAACTCTTCTGGATGCATAGTTCAAACTATTTACAAAAAGGCAAAAAATGCCTTATATATCAAAATGTGTCGGCCCCTTAGGGCTAACAAAATATCAGGCCTCGGGATAGATCTCTCCCTAGATCTTTCAATGAATTTAATGCCACACCCTATGTGTCCTATTGCCTATGTCGGTGAAGAAACACCCTAGAGAAGCCCTCAGATCTTTCGCAGCTACCGCATTCATTTCTGAGCCTTGTGTCCCTGTTTGAATATTCTACCAAAGAGTTGCATTGAATGTGCTCGGGCTTAGAAAAGATACACATTACTTTTCATTCAGTTGATCTTCTTCCTCTTGGTCAGATTTCCATGACTTGCTTTCAAATCTCTCTGATTGGTCGAGTATACTACACACAGATTCTTCGGGTGGTCAAAAGCTCCTTTGATCATAATCGCATCTCGACGAGACACTTGAAGTGTCTCGCCGATGTGGTTATGCCCCCTGAAGGTACCTGTACAACATGTGACAGTTGGTGAGAGATCACAACGAGCCTTAGAAGTCATGTTGATATCATTGAGGCCATCACCAAGACACAACTCTATCGCTGAGATATCATGTCAAAAATTTGACTCTTTGGTGAACTCACCATTTCGGGGAGACCTCCTTATGTTGATGAGATGTCGTGGTGAGTTTCTTCATGTCTCAATGAGAACACCCATGTTGGAAAGATGCTTCAGGGTCGATGAGACCTTTTAGCGAGTTCACTTTAGTCACTCTGAGCTCCGCATTCCTTTTAGATGAGACACTTGCTAGTCACTGGGACCTCATGGAGAAAGCCTCAATCTCCTGGTGAGCCCTACTCATCTATCAACAAGAGTCTATTAGTGTGTCCCCGAATGCACTATACTTTACCGAGCTTTGCATTCCATTCGTCGAGACATTATCAAGTCGAGAAGACTCCATAGCAAGGATCAAATGTTACACTGATAGCTGCTTCTATCACTGAGACCATACCACGTCAGCGATACATCACATCGACGGTCGGGCGCTACACCAATGAAAAATTTGGGGAGACCTTTTGCATCGGTGAGACTTCCTTGTGAAGGCACCCACCTATGTCAAGAATCCATCCTCTGCTGAGTTGTTTACTTATCGGCAAGACATCACCGAGTCAGGGAGACCTTTCTTTGACTTGGAATGCTATACCAAAGACCTTCTTATCGGTGAGATATCATCACTTCGGCATGACCTTATGTTGATGTCAAATGTTCTCGGTGAAATCCTTCATTGTCGATGAGACTCCTGCTGAAGGAAAATATATTGAGGCCCCCCTTTCTTCCTTCAGCAAGACCTCCTCCGTTCGCCGAGACCTCTCATCGAGCCCCTTGCTTTTTCCGAGCTCTTCATTTTGGGGAAACTTTTTATAATTGCCGAGACATCTCAGCGAGGTCCCTTAGTCGTATTGAGGGCCCTTTTTCTTTTGCATTGGGGAGACATCTTATTGTCGGCTAGACCTTGTTCCAAAGCTTGCTTCCTTTTGCTGATGCCGCTTCAAGAATGATTATCGAGGAGACCTTTTATAATCAGTAAGACCTCTTGTCAAGGTCTATTGACATATGCTGAAGGTATCCTTTCAGCAAGACCCCCCATAGATCAACATGACATCCTGGCGAAGGCACCAACCTATGCCGAGAGCATTCCTTCTCTGTGTAACTCTACTCCTTCGTCCATACCTCCTAGCGACATCCTTCATTTTTCCTGACAACGAGTTTACTTTCCCTTCGGCCGGGGAGACATTACCACCTTGGCAAGACATTTTGTTGAAACTTCTATCCTTTGGCCAAAACTGCCTCACTTCGATGAGACCTGACCCGATTGGTAAGACCTTCACCGAAGATGGGGCTCATGGTGATGATGCCTTTACTCAGCGAGAGCCCCTTTAGTCAGTGAGACATCCTTGTGGTCTCGGCAACTCTCCTCTTTTAGGGTTTTTCATGCAGATCCTGACCTAGGTGAGCCTTCCAACTGCATTCCTCTTGAACTAGCCCCAGATGCATGATTTATCCCCTGATGCAAATGACCAATTCAGACCTTCAAGAACTCCTAAAACACAAATGTATGCTTGGTCAACCCATTGATGAGAATGGGGCAACAAGAGGAAAAGGTGGATTTTGAAACCATGATCATACCCCTGACTGTCATGACAGTAGTTGACACTTCTGATTCACTATGGGAGATCCAAAGCATATTGAAGGATATTATAGACATAGTTGTGGACGATTTTTCACCTTCTTTATTTCCACTTCTAAGGATGAATCATTTGCAATTGTTTGAGGGGAGTGAATTTTATTCTAATGTGCAAGTTGAGCAATGTGAGTTGCTAATAAACATAGTGCAAGGTTTAGTTTTTTAATTATTCGGCTGTAAGAACAAAGCTTTCTATTTAGTTTTCCATGATAGACATATGTTATTTGAGTTGGTGGATGCAAGGGGATTAATTTATACTATTAGGATAGTAGAGAGGGATATTTATGGGGGATATAAAGTTTCCATTGTGGATTTACAAACCATGATTCTCATTTAGATGTTGCCTTGTTGAAAGGCTCACTAAGGGAGTGTGAGAATTAGGGAAAATATGACATAGCTAGTAATGGTGCTCCACAAATATTTTTAGAGGACAATGTTCACATTGTTATCAACTAAGTGTAGGAGGAAGAGAATCATCAATCTGCTAGGAAGACTCATAAATTCCAACTGTCATTGTATAAGGTATCTCTGGAAGGTAAATTGCAACATAGTTTATTTAACTATTATATGTCTTGTCAAGGATTATTTATATAGTTGTAAGTGGATTTCAGTCCCCTCAAGTCAAAGATGACAAGCTACTTAATTTTTATGCTTCACATACAAACATTAGAGTCATTGTTTCAATTGGTAAGGCACCGTTGAAAGAAAAATTTAGAGGTGCAGATGGGGGCCATGCTTATATTGAAAAGTTCAAGTACCTTTGCCAAGTGTTCAAGAAACCTACAATGAAGATGAAACTAGCATGGGACTATTTTAAAGAGGACAATGTGTAGGGACTTGAAGACATCAAGCAAGAGAATTCAAGCATGGTTCTCATGTTGCTCCCATACATTCAAGTGGAACTTGAATCTTCTCTTCCCCGAGAGTATGGTGTAGGGACACCATAGGTTTTCATACCTCCAAAGGGGGTAAAAATTTGATATTTTGTGTTGGTTGAGTTCTTGGTGTGTAATAATGTCTTATAAGACCATTTCATATGCTTTTGAGTTTGTTTTGAGTCATTAGGCATTAAGGTAAGGTGTCAATGCAAACTTTTCAAGTTGCACAAATGTTGTCAATGCAACTTTTGCATCCTTTTGTCAAAAGTGATTATAATGGTGCTTAGTTTAGTTGTAATTTGAAAGTTAGTTGTGAGAATTTTGGAAATGGTTTTAAATGTTTAAAAAGACCCTTTTTCATTGAAGAAAGGGTTGGATGTTGCAATTTTGAAGTTGAAGTAATAAGAATATCTCTATTTTCTACAAATCTAGGTGTTTCTTTGTTGTTCTTTGATATATAGTGCAAACCTATATGACCCAAAATTCAAAAAAAGATAAATTTTGGATAGAAGCACATTGAGTCTACTCTCTATTTCTCTTGATCTCATTGATTTTCATTAAGATTTGAGTAGTTTAGAGCAACTTCTTTCCGGACTGGTTTAAACCCTAGGAAGGGTAACCAAGGAATAAGAAAAAATATTATTTCTCTATTCCACCTATGAAGATCCCTCAAACTTAGTGGAATGGCTTGTGTGGGAATGTATTTAAATATCCAAAACTTGCAGGGATAGAGGTGGAGGCTTGCACATGCAAAGTTGTTGTAAGAGGCTAATATCTTCATGTACCAGCCTTGGAAACCCTAGTGAGTGAGATAAATTGGTTCTTTGCAATTGAGAAGTGATATATGTGTTGGAAGTAGTTGTTTTAGGCCTTTTAGAACATGTTTTAAGCATTGGAGTCAGGATATAGATCCTAGAGTTCAAAAACCTAGCTGCTGCAAAGTTTGTTCAAGTAATTAAGCCTAATTTGAGTTAAGAAAGTCCAAATTTGGTGTCTTCCATCCAAAGTGACCCCATTTGAAATTTTTATATGTTTTTAAATGCCGAAAATGGTAAAAATGGGTTGATGTTTTGAAAGCTATGAATTCCCTAAAATTTATGTATGAGAAAATACTTTTGAAAGGCTACTAGGGTAAAGAGGTAGTTTGTGAAGGAAAGGTCATTGGTTGATATATGAGAGCCCTTGTAAGTTGTTTTTTTGGGTGTTTTTGATCTAGATTATAGACCAAAGGGTCCTTGTGGGTGACTATGAGTTGTAGTTACCCTTGAATGGCTAGTTGTCTTAAAGATCAAATTTCTACCCTTGTTGAAGAAGCCTACCTATCATCATTGCCTTTGAACTTGGAGAAAGGAATGAAACCATTGTTGTTAAATATGGTATCAATTTTCTAGTTTCTGCCCCTAGTCTACATCAAATTTTCATTAGATCTTACATTAGTTAATTTGCATTTAGGGATTCTAAATATTACATTAGTGAAAGTGCATATAGGTTGCATTTTTGCATCTTGCATCATTGAATTTCATTTGAAATATGTAATTGTACATAGTCAAGACTACATACAAGTTAAAAACATTAAAATTCACTTAGAATTTATTGAATTTAGTGTCAAAACCCTAATATGGGACTCATTCACCCCTTTAGGTGATTTAGTCGGTATAGGTTGTTTTACTTGATTTTTGGGAATTCTGTGTTGACTATTTTTTAGCATTTGAACCCTTCAAAAATTGTAATTAGTACTCATACACCCCTCTCGGTGATTTAGTCCCATGTTAGACTTGAAACTACATTTTACAACATTAAAAACCTTGTTTATGTGGTTTTTTTTGCTGTTAGTTTTTTTTTATGATTACCGAGTTTCTATTTCATTCATTTCATTAGACCTAGCTTAATTCATTTCATTTCATGTATTTTTTAATTTCAAAATTACATTTACACATTTTATTCTATTTTAATACACTTCTTTTCATCATAGAAATACGCTTTGGTAAGCTTTGGATGTCCTTAAAGTCATTAGTGGATGTATCAAGTTATGCTTTTGGAAGTAACCCTAATGAAATTGAACTCACTCATGCTCAATCAGCTCCTAATGCATGTACTCCTTGTGATGTTAACACCATTAGAGAAGATGATGAAAGCATGAAAAACTTCATAAATGATTGCCTTACCAACCTTGAGAATAATGCATCATTTTATCCTTCCATGAAACAACCAACACAACTTGAGATGCTTGGCCTTTTACATCCTAAAACTGAAACACACGCTGAACCTAACCTCCCAACAATAGGTGAACCTAGCACATCTAATCAGGCAAACATTCAACCATCCTATGTTAATAAAGTAACCAACACATCAATCAATGTAGAAGAGACATATGGAAAAGGATTCACAAACTTAAGCAAGCAAGGATGTGATACAACAAGCAAACATGAAATTCATCAACTCTTAGAACAAATACCAAATGAAGATTCCAAAGGGATAGGATATCAAGATCCTCCTCCTGAAATAAGTTTCCTCCATCCTAAGGAACAACCAATACCTCATAACAATGATAAGCATTCAATAAGATCATCTTAGGTCTTCCTCAACATCTAACTCAAGAAATTGGTGAATCTAGCAAGTAATGAAATCCTTACAAACTAAACAAGCTAAAATTCCCTTATCACATGTCTACAACAAAAAGAAACCTACACATACTTTTAAGCCAAGGACTTATTACATTACCACCCATGAGAGAAAATTGAATATGAAATCCTAAGAAAAAAACACAACACATTGTTGATATCATAGAGTTCTTGGACATAGTATTGATGAGTGTCGTACTTTAAAACAAATATTTAAAAAGTTTGATATCATAGAAATAATCCCTTAAAGTATGTGATTTCGTTCCTTGTCATGTAATACTTGTAGGATCATAGTATTCTCACTATTACATGCTTTACATTCATTGCAAACCATTTAAAATTGCAAGGAGCTCTTTCTCATCACCCACCTCAGCTCATTCTTATCTTGCACTCAGTGGGGGCAAGAATTAGATAGCCTTGTACTAGTTCCACACTTGATGTTGTCTGTTTGTCTAGTTTTTCACCTTCTATATACAATGACCAAGATTGGGATGTGTACACCCTACTAATAGATTGACTCCCATGTGCCTCACTAGTATTGTCTTTATTTTGTTTTCCATGTTTCTTTTATGTGATTGCATGTGTGTAATGTGATCCCTCATATCATTCTATTTGATGTGTCTCTCTCTTTGTCACAATCCTATATTTGTACCTACATTCTTTTCTATTTCATTAACCTTTGCCTTTTTCTTTGTCTTGTGTTTTCCTTTGTGGGATGATGAAAGGCATCGAGACATTTAGGTCTCTTCCATGTTGAACCAAAATCTTTTCATTTATCTTTTCTTTGTCTTATGTTTTGCTTTTGGGGATGACACAAGGTTTCAAGACATTTAGGTCTCTTCCATGTTGACCTAAAGGGTTTTCTGTGTTTTCACTCTCTTTGTGCCATTCTTCCTATTCCATGAGTATTTGAGGAATGATGATAGTTTCAAGCTCTCTAATAACATTTTGTGTCATATAAAAATGGCCCCTTTTCATCTTCATGGCCTTTTAGGTCTTTTTTCATGGTATTTGATATATTTTTCTTTGAGTTAATTTTGTAACATGGCTTGAACATGCATATTTAGGTACTAAAATTCAAATAATGATGTCTTGTGAAGGTGTTGTGAAGTGTTGTAAGACATTTATACATTCTTCTAGACTCTATTTATTTCTATTCACCTAAAAATCACCTTTTTATTCATTATTAAGTCCTATTTTGAAGTGTTGTAAAGTCTTGTAACAAGATTTCACAATTTTCTAGGAATATCTTCAATATTTGTTCCTTTCTCTTGCTTTCTTTGACCCCTTTATGCCCTCATATTTCTTAATTAAGTGTATTTTTGAATATTATCGAGACAAACAACATTAAATATAACATATTGCTTGAAACATATTTTTAGGTCCTAGGTGGGACCCATTTGCTATGGGTGGTGAATGAGTCCCCCTTGGCTCCAAATTCAAAACTTTTAAATTTTCCTTTCGGTTTTTTATTTAAAATTACTTGATGTTGGTCTTTGATGAGGTATGAATGGTTAACTAAGGCACAAGTGTGTATAAATATGTGATTTTCACCTCATTTTACATCTCCTACAATTCTCCAACATTCATACATCACATTCAAGCATTCAAGCATTCTACAACATCAATTCAAGCAATATTCAAGCACTTTGGAGCATCCATTGACATTACTTTAGATTTACATTATCAAGAGTTTGGTAAGTTCATAGCTATTGCATCTTATTAGTTTATTATTCTCTTTCTTTTCATTGTTTTATTAAGGTTTAGATTACCAAAAGTGGGGTTTGACCAAGGAAAACCCCTATTTACTAATCCCCAACCATTTCCCCCTATTGCATGTGTGTTTGCAGACCTAGGTATGTAGATTTAACAAGCCTTTTGGTGTTGAAGATTGGTTTACAAAGTCAACTAGGTGTTTCAAGTCAACACAAGTCTATTTCAAGCTTGGAGAAGGTTTCTTGTCTGTTTCCTATAGAATTGACTTCAACAACTCGACATTCAGTGATTTCTAAATCTGGTGTTACAGAGTTGTTTCCTGATTTTTCAAAAAGTTGGGAGAGGAATGATTCACCACCAGTGGTGAATGAGTGCCACCTTATGATTGAAAAATCTAAATTTTGTCAGATTCTAGATCCCAACAGATAGAAACTTGTTTCCAACACTTTTTCTCTAGGACGAGGACTAATTTGCCACCCTGGGTGAATGAGTCCAACCGTGAAAAATTAGTGAATTCAACCAGCATCCACAATATTCCAGATTCATCAGATATTGTCTAGGTGCACTATGTTTCTTCCTATTTATTTTTGTTTTGCATTATTTCTTCATTTACTTCATTGTTTACATATCATAGTGTGTTTTCAAACATAACTTAAATCTCACTTTTGCATTCATTTTCATCCATTTAGATAATTCAATTTCATTTTTTTTACTTCATTTAGATTAGACAATATTGCACATAACATAATTTGAATGAACTAGTTTGCATTTTTGGCCCTACCTCTCTCTTTTTAGGTGAAAAAACTAGAAGAGTTAGAGAAGTCCTAGAGAGCCAAAAATAAATGGTTCACATTGTAGCAAAGATAGATTGACCCTAAATCCATGGATCCCATATGTGATTTTTGGGATTTCATTTTGGGGGAAACCCATTTTCAATAACATAGATTCATTTAGAAATATATGACTTGGCATATATGGATTTCCTAATAAGCTCCCATTTCCTCTTTATTGTTAGCATTAATCATTTTCTACTTTAAAGTAATTGATCATAGTGTGTTGTTTAGCATTTCTTTAAAGCGAGGGAATACATTGACATTATTCTTTTACAACTCATGTTTCATTGTGTAGTCTTCTTACTTCATGAGATGTGTCTTTCTCTTTGTGATGACATTGGGTGTTATGTCCCTCAAGAGTGTGATCTCTCTTTGCATATTATATTTCTCTTAGTGACTTGATGTGATGTGCACAACATCCCCTAAGTTGTGAATCTTCTATTGTTTTATTGGTCCTCTCTTGGAGACATTATGCACAATGTTCCCTAAGCTAAGACCTTACATGAACTAAGTGAAACTCCTTTGAAAATTCTTTACACTATCTTGCATTTACAATATCTATTATATGGCCACCTTGTATAAGAAATTTTTCTTGCCTATGGAGCCATCTTATTCATTCATGGGTTTCAAGCATACAATTTTTTGAAATCCTCATAAATTCCTACTGCTCGTGTTGTGTGGAACCTTATCAAAGTTATCAGGAGGTATATCTTTGGTATGGTTAGCATACATGGGAGATGAAATTACATGTGACTTTCCCATAGCAACTTGCTTGTCTGCATGAGTGCATATTGGTAGCGTGCAAATGTATCTTTGGGGGCTCACCTAGTGGATGGATTGAGGTTCGACTAGCCCTTGTGAGCGTGTGTTTAGTTTGCATAGTAGACATCATGTTTGACTTGTAAATGGTTTTGGAAAAACATCTTAGATTTGATCCACATCGTACTAGACAAATGGTCGAGGCTTAATCCACCCCTTTTATTTTTTTCTTTCTTCTTTATGTCTTTGGTAGTGTATGCTTGTGGCTTTTTGTTGCTTCATACATCATTCACATGCATGTTCTTTTGTGCCTATGTTGGTTTGACATAGGATCTTGATCATGGGGGCTTGATCATCCCTCTTGATTGTTGTCATCATAGCTCATAAGAATTGGTACACATGGACCCCTCTTGATGTGAGTTGGTACACTTTGACCCCTCTTGATGTGAGTTGGTCTTTCTTGTGGATGTTGCCTTAGTTTTTCCTTGATTTAGTGTTGTAATGTGGTTAACACATTCACATTAGGTCTTCGACCCTAGTGAACTAATAATAATTTTATGATGTCTTGCAAAAGTTTTGTGAAGTGTTGTAACACACCTTCACACTTTTCTAGGATCTTATTAATATATTTCACCTAAATAATCTCTTTTTATCATTTATCGAGCCTTACTTAATAGTGTTGTAACAAACTTTCACACTTTTCTAGGCTTTTCATTAATAATTGGACCTTTCTTATGCTTCAATTGGCCCCAGTTTACATCTACAAGCCTCACTTAAGTGTATTTTTGAAAATAATCCTGATCAACATCTTTTAAAATGTCTAAATTCTAAAACCCACTTTGAATGCCTTAGGTAGGACCCATTCACCATTAGGGACGAATGAGTTCGCTTTGGCCCAAAATTCAAAATCAATTCAAATTTTTGGTGGGATTTTATTTTCTAAGTTCTAAGGTCAGCTTGTGATGTGGTATTTTAAGGAATTATGGTATAATCATCTATAAATACAATTTTTTTCTACTCATTTGACCTCAAACAAATCAACTAATCAATCACTCAAGCATTCTAAGTATTTTAGGTATTTTCAAGTCTACATCCATTAGAGCTATCACTTGCATGTTTGTAGAATTCTACTTTAAGGGTTTGGTGTGTTGTAGCATTGATTTTTTTCATTCATCATTCTCTTTCCATATTTAATTTTCATTTCTAGGGTTTAATTACCAACTCAGGGTTTGACCAAGGCAAAGTCCTATTCACTAACCCTACAACAATTTTTTCCTCTCTTTGCATATGATTTGCAGATCTAGGTTGTAGATTTGTCAAAGAGTAAGATTGGAAAAGTTGTCATCAAGTTGTTAAAGTCATTCAAAGTTTTCAAAACCCTAAGAGAAGCTTGGAGAGTACCTAGGTCAAATTGATTTATTAAATGTCGAACTAGGGCCAGGCTCTGAGGCAAGAGCACAAATTGAAATTTTGAATTTTCAAAATATGGAAGTGAATGATTCTATTGGTGGTGGATAAGTCCCACTTTCAAATCATAAAACAAAAAATTTTACCATCAGTACCCATTTCTAAAACACAGTTCAAGATATAGTCTTAAAAGTAGGACTAGGAGTCACCCATCTTGTGCGGTGCTGTAATGTCGTCATTAATAATTTTTAAGATTATAGACTACTCCTATTTCCATTGCTTCAGTTTCCCACAGGTGCACATTTGGGTTTGTGGTTTTGTTTACATTTTACTTGCCTGGGTCATTTTCATATCACACTATGTTTTCAAACATCTTCCTTTGCGTTTTCTGGGTTTACATTTGATGAGTGAATATCTTTTTATCAATTTTTCGGCCTTTAGGACCGTGATCCGACCGATTTGGATATTTTGCATTAGTCGGGTTTCATTTCTTGGAGTGGGAGCATTCATATTTTGTTACCTCTTTTGCTGCAATAGCCACAAACGAAGGTATAAGAATCCTCATTCCAAAAACGTTTGGTTCATTTTGGTTAACCTACATTTCAAGCATCATATTCTGATTTAGAATGTATTTATCCTAGAATATCCTACATTAACATTTCATTTTGCATTTGCATTATTTAATTTACATTCAGAGTTCCATTAGCATTAGTGAAAACTTCATTTGGTCATTGTGCATAATTTTATTAAAACCTATAATTTGCATTTCCATATCATATTTACATGGAAAACTTAAAACATAAAAACCGGTGTTAAATTTTTTTCATTTTTCCAAAAATCATCACTTGGACTCATTAATACAACACGGTGAATTAGATATAGTTGTTTTTTCACTACATTTTTGAGCATTTAATCTTGATTTTTTGAGATTTTGTTTTCTATTGTTACCTTTCTATTTCTTTTTATAGATTTTTTGTTTCATTCAATTTATTGCATTTAGTTTAATTCCATTCATCTTGTGCAATCTAAAATTTGCATCATGGATATCTGTTTTAATAAGATTTGGATGTCCTTACAGTTCTTGGTGGATGTGTCAAGTTGTGCCTTTGGAACTGATCCTAATGACATTGAACTCACTCATGCTCCTTCAAATCCTAATGAATTTCCTCCTCATGATGTTGACATCATTGGAGAAGATTATGATAGCATGAATAAGTTCCTAAATGATTTCCATGACAACCTTAAATCTAATGCATCCTTTTATCCATCCATGAACCAACCAAATCTTCCAACAATATGACCTCCAGAGATGTTTGGTTACTTACATCTTGAAACAAAAATTTGAACCTAAGTTCCTTACACAAGGTGAACTTAGTTCCTTTAAACAAGAAAAAATTCAACCATTTTATGATATTAAAGTAACAAACACTCCCATCAACCTTAAGGACACATATCGAAAAGGCTTCACTATCTTGAGAAAACAAGGATGTAACACAACAAGTGAACATGAAATAAATCAACTCTTAGAGAAATTACCAACCGATGAAAATACCATGGGAATAGGGTATCAAGATCCCCCTCATAATATCAAGCCTCCTAGAGAATATCTAAGGCTTCGTGATTATGGTATGATGATCTTTGATTCTACCTTGACCTAAATGTCCTTCTTCCTAGAGAGCAACCCTTGATTGATAAAAATGTCAAGGATGAAAGGATCTCATTGGGTCCTCCTCCTTCAATTAGACAAAAGGGAGAATCTAGTAAATGCAAGTGGCCTTAAAAATTAAAAAAAATAAAGTTTCCTCTCTGTCCACCACAGTGAAGAAATTAGAAATACTTGTAAATAACTCATAGTATTACCTACCACCTATGTATAGATTGGTGGAAATTATATCTTAAACCTTCAATTTGCATGCATATCATTGTGTTGACATGGTAGTGGTCATACGGTGAAAAAATATTGAGCAAGTATCCCTTGATTAGATACTTTCTGTATCCAATTTGATCCCATGACATATCTCCCTACTCCGTCATGTAATGGTTGTGTAACATTCTCTTGTCACTATTACATGACCTTTCTATATCAAATCATTCTTCTACTTTCGGTTGGGGCTTCAAAGATTCGACGCATGCATTTTCATTGTCCCGCCAGGTATTGTTCACCCTCCGCCACCGGGCAGATTGGAATGAATGCCACTCCAATGGACAACTCATGTTTACAATTTACCGTCTTACTTTCAGGCAGTAGCCAATGTAATCCCCGTGATGTTCCTAACTGATGTTCTCTTTGGGGCATTCCTCGCTATTTGTGGCCTTCATTCTTCCCTATGTGGTGTAAAACCTCTCATTCACCCGCCTTTTTTTTTTTTTCTTTTGGGGATGATGTGCGGTGAAAGGTATCATCTCTCGTTTTGAAAATGTAATTCGCCTTTTCTTGTTTTTCCTTTTGGGGATGATGCAAGACGATGTGACATCATATGTCTTTTCATGTTGACCAAAATCTTTCAGCTTTGTATTTTTTTCCTTTATTTTCATTTGTCTTGTGTGTTTTCCTTTTGGGGATGCAAGGTGTCAATACAACCTATATCTCTTCCATGTTGACCCAAAAAGTTTTCTATGTTTTTTCTCTCTTTGTTTCATTCTTCCATTTCTATGTATTTGGAGGATGATGACAGTTCTGAGCTCATTACAAAACATTGTAGCAAAGAATATAGTGACCCCGAATCCATAGATCCCTTATGTGTTTAGTTTTTTTGTTTTGGGAGAAACTCCTCTCTTTTATTTTTCTCTTGCTTGGCATAGCTTTACTCAAAACCATATGACTTGGCATAGGGCTTTCAGGATTGGCTCATGTCGTCTTTTTCTTTTAATTTTCATTTTGCTGCTACTTTAAAGTACTTTCGTGTAGTATATGTTTCCCAAATTACTTTAAGGGGGAGACCCATCGATTAGCATTATTCTTTTCATTTTCCTTTTCTTTGTTATTAGTCATCCTTCTTCATATGGTGTTTTGTTGCTTTGTGGATGACATTGGGTATAGTCTTTGTAGGTGCCGTCCTGCCGCTACCTCTTAGTAACGATGTGACCTACAATGCATCTTTAAGTTGAAATTTTGTATTCGATTGGTCCTCTTTGAGACATTAGATGTTTACCCCTAACTAAAGGAAGGTGAGAGTACAGGATCATCATGGAAAAAATAGGCCTTTAATTGGCAAAATTCTAAAAAATCGAGTTAAGGCTTGACATAACTTGAATAATTTATCTATATTATTTAAGAAGAATATTAAGAATAGAATCTATATAGAAAGTGAATGTAGTTTACAACTAATGGAGTTTATTTTAAAATAAATCTATTTGGTTAAAATTTGAAATTTAAATGCAGTAGTACTTAAATTTTAGGGAAAAAATAAGTAGGTGTCTATCTGACCACCCTAACCATAATAAAAGTACAATAATTTTTTATAAGACTTTAGATATAAGTAGAGGACTCATGTCTGGATGTGATGCATATTTTTTTGTAATTTTTTTTCAAGTAAATAATTAATTATGAATTTCTTATAAAAACTTTTAAAAAATATAAATAATCGTATGTCTGACCACCTTAACTTGATCAAAACTTCATGAAATTATTATTATTATTTTTAATCCTATAGTATGTGAAGCATAGAATGTGACATATGTTTCATATTTAAAAAATGTGATACCGTTTGAAAGCTATAGATGTTTCTCAATCAGGACTTTAGTTGTAATTCAAATAGAAAATGAATAATAACTGTTTATAAAATTCAAAGTAAAGCATAATTTATGTTGGTGGAAAGCTGAGAATATCCATTAAAGACCCCTATTGTTAGCCACATACTGTACACATACCCATCATATCGCTACTTTTCGGCCCAGCATGATCCTGCACATACCCTAAAGACTTTGCATGAACTAAGCAAGACTCCTTTGAACATTATTTTCATTTTGCATTTGTTATATGGCCACCTTGAATAACACAACTTGCATGCCTGTGGTGCCATTGCATTTGTTCATGAGCTCGAAGCATACAAAGTTTTGATTGACTCATGAAGCTTGAAAAGCCATTTTCTTTTGTGGCACCTTGTTAAAGTTATTAGGAGGTATAACTTTGGTATGGTTGAGTAGGAAGCCCATTTCAAGGCATGAATTTCCCCATAGCCACTTGCATGTGTGCGAGTGGATATCGGCCCTGAGTGTATGTTTCTCACCTTGGACTTCACAATCGACGAACAACCATGAGTTTCATCACCTTAGAGTGAGTATATATTTCATAGACAAATTTCCTAGATCTGATCCACATCAGGATGGAAAAGTGATTGAAGCTTGATCTGATTCTCTCTTTTCTTTATCTTTCCTTTTCTCCCTTTCATCTTTGGAATTGTATGATTGACCTTATCATTGCTCTTTATATCACTTTCATGTGTGTTCCCTTGTGCTTATGTTTAGTTTGATATTTGATCTTGATCCTAGAGGCTTGATCACCCCTCTTGATTGTTGCTGTTACATCTTGATAGTATAGGTGCATTCAAATCCCTCTTGATGTGTGTGTTTGGCTACTTTAGTGTGAGTTTGAACTAGTCTCCTCCTCTCACTAAAGTGGGTGCTAAATATAGCATAGAAAAATGGACCTTTGGACATTTTCATTCTCATTTGGGTCTTTCTTGTGGATGTTGGCTTAGTTTTTCCTTTATTTAGTGTTGTAATGTGGTTAACACATTCACATTAGATCTTGGGCCCTTATGAACTAATAAGAATGTTATGATGCCTTGCAAAAGTGTTGTGAAGTGTTGTAACACACCTTCACACTTTTCTAGGCTTGTCATTAATAATTAGACCTTTCTTATGGTTTAATTGGCCCCATTTTACATCTACAGGCCTCGCTTAAGTGTATTTTTGAAAATAATCCTGATAAACATAATTTAAAATACCAAAATTCTAAAAATCACTTTAAATGCCTTAGGTGGGACCCATTTACTATTAGGGGAAAATGAATCCCCTTTAGCCCAAAATTCAAAATAAATTCAAATTTCTTGCAGGTTTTTATTTTCTAAGATTTAAGGTCAGCCTATGATGTGGTATTTTTGGGATTTATTATATCAACTAATCAATCACTAAAGCATTCTAAGTATTTCAAGCATTTTCAAGTCTACATCCATTGGAGCTATCACTTACATGTTTGCAGAATTCTACTTCAAGGGTTTGGTGAGTTGTAACATTGCTTTTGTTCATTCATCATTCTATTTCCATATTTGATTTTTATTTCTAGGGTTTAATTACCAACACAAGGTCTGACCAAGGAAAACCCCTATTCACTAACCCTACAATAATTTTTCCCTCTCTTTGCATGTGATTTGTAGGTCTAGGTTGTAGATTTTTCAAAGAGAAAGATTAGAAAATTTTCCATCAAGTTGGTAAAGTCATTCAAAGTTGTGAAAACCCAAAGAGAAGTTTGGAGAACACCTATAGGTCAAATTTGACAGTTTCAGACTTGAATCTGAACTAGGAGAAGTGTAGACTAAGAGCTATAGATTCTACTTTTGAATTTTCAATAATCCAAAATTGGACCAATTTTCTATTAGTGGAAAATGAGTCCCATTTCCCAGGCTTAAACAAGAATTTTGTAGATCTGAGTACCCATTTGTCTAAAACCTATTTGGGCATAGTCTTCCCAAAGTAGGACCAAGTCGCCCAGCTTGGTGTATGCAATTGGAATTAACAACAATTTTTTCAACATTGCATACCTCCATTTTTCCTTCTTTAGTTTCCCAAGTGTACATTTCTAGTTTTGTAGTTTTTTGTTACATTTTACTTGCATATCTAGGTCATTTTGCATATCACATTGTGTTTTCAAACATCTTACATTTTCTAGGTTTACATTTGATAGTGAATCTCTTTTATCAGTTTTCAACCTTTAGGACAATCCCCTTTGATAGATTTCAATCTCAGTTGCACTGGAATCTAAAGGGTTTGTTCTTGAGTGAGCCATTAAGATTTTTGGTATCTCTCTCCTTTTAGGTTTAAAACCTTAGAAGTGCAAGAGAAGCCCCCATTCCAAAAATATTCAGTTCACATTTTCACACTTTTTTGGGCCATCCCTACTAAAATTGGGCTTCTTTATGCCTTATTTGGTCCCATTTTTTATCCAAAAGCCTTATTTAATGCATCTTTCCAAGGATAATTTTGACACATATCAAAGGACCAATCATAATTTAATGTCTTTGGGTTGTGTGTCCTACATTTAGTGATCTAGGAATCATACGTCACCTTGGGCGTATGGGTCCCACCTAAGTTTTGTGTCCTGAACTTGAATTTGGCATAGAAATTAATATTTCTTGAAATTTGTGTCCCAAGCCTAGGCTACTGGGACTCATACCCCAACTAGCGTATAACTCTTGCTTAGCTTAGACCTCTTTTAAATCCAAATTCTTGGTTGAATTTTATTCTTCTAGATCTAATGTCAACTTGTAGTGTTGTAATTCTGAAAAAATTGGAATAAACAAGTATAAAAAGAAGTTTACTTCGCATATTTTCTCTTAGTACAACAATTCCAATATTCAAGTATCCTAGCAAGTTTATGATATGAAGAGAATTCAAGAGCATTCAAGAGCTGATTATCAAGCATCTTGGAACTATATTGAAGATTGAAGCATCATGTTAAAGTCATCAGGTATCATGTGTTTTTTTGAGCTAACATTTGTGATGTAGGGTTTCATGATTCAAGTAAGCATTCAAGTCAAGATTCATCACATACAATCAAAAGTCAACATCTACATTCATGCTACCTATTTCATACAAGATTGTAGCCTTTGTTACAAGGGTTCGGTGAGCTACAACATTACATATTGTTCATTTATCGTTCCCTCATTCTATTTGATTTCATTTCAACGTTTGATTACCAAAATGAAGTTTGACTAAGGAAAGTCCCTATCCACTAACAAAACAACATTTTTCTATCTCTTTGATGTGTGATTTCCAAATTTAGGTTGAAGATCCATTGAAGAGAAAGATTGGAGAAAGTTGTAAAAGTTGTCACCTTTCTTTTCAGATTATGGAAAGTCACCTACATGTCAAAATTTAGAGTTTCAGATTCAAAGGTTAGACATGAGAGAAATATAAGATATGACTAGAGGATATCAGAGTTTTATATCAACCCTAATACTAGGACTAAATCGCCACCAGGTAAAAGTACAAAGCTGTGTCACACTTTTGACCAACTTATCAACATAAGTGAATTTTAGTATTATAACTAAAAATGAATTTTGGTAAAAGATATGATCTAGTAAGATTCATTCTGGATAAGTTAAAAAGTTCCTCAACTTTTCCAGCTAAAATTGTTGGCTAAATGCATATGTAGCACCACTTTGAGGCCAATTTACTAAAAAATGAAATTATTTAAAAAATATAATGTTTCAACAACTCCTACTCATATAAATAAGATTGTTTTTAAAATGTCAAAATACCCTTTTGTAGATCTATAAGTGTAGTTTTAAAATATATATTTATTTTAATAGTTGAATTATTATTTATATTTTATTTATATTTTTTTACTAAAAGTAAGTTATTAGCACAATAATATTAGGTTGATTATCATGCCAAGAAAAATACTAAAACTTATTTAAAAAAATAAAAAAATATGATGCCCTAGATAAAAGAACCAAGACTAAGATAGCATAATTTGTTTTCTATTTTAGATAAATATTTAATATAAAATTTTACGTCAACTGGAAGCAGTCATGTTTTATTTCACACACATTTAAATATTTATTTAAATATATATATATATATATATATATATATATATATATATATATATATATATATATATATATATATATATATATATATATATATATATTAAAATTGCAAAACAATATATCGATGCCCTAAAGTTTTCAGTTATAAATATACACAAAAAAATTACTATATAAAGCTTGACATCTCTTTTTCAACATTTTATTAGCAACTAAATTATAGTGTTAATTTTTTTTTATTTTTTTTGGCAAAAGGCGTAAAGCCTATATATAATATATTAATATATAAAGAGGAAATTACAAAGAAACAACCAAGAAACCTCAACTGGTAGAAAATAAAGAAAAAATTCCATACAGGCTACAAGCTAATCCCCTTTAGTGTGAACAGAGGAGCAAAAGCCAAATGCCAAAGAGAGTTTGAAATAAGATTTCTTACATTTTTGCATAATTTTTTAGTGGTTTTCCATGAAATCCATCTTAGAAGATGAATTTTTTTGTTCCATAGCTTCCTTTTGACTCCCAAAATTATTTTATTTTTGAATCTTCTCATTATATTTTATTGCTGGAGCCCCTAACGAAGCAGATTTCTGACCAAGTGGAGGAGGCTTTGAAAAGGCTTGAGCCTCAAACTTGTTTGTTGTTTGCTCTTGTGGAAGCGTGACAATTTTCACATCAGATTTTGTTGAAGGAGTTGCTGATGAAGTAGTAAAATCCACTAATTTCTACCCAATTATAGGGGGCTTTGATAGGGCATCTTTCCACCATGAAGCCTATTTTTTATCATATTTACTTTTGATGTGACATGCTGCAACCACATGAACTATTTGAAAACATCTCGTACAAGGGAAGAGAATTCCTTCGTAATCCAATAGTTGGGTCCAAGAATGACCAACAACATTTAGAACCATATTACCAGGAAGTTTTTTGGAGAGATCCAACAACACCAAAATTCTAGCAATGGTAGTGTGAGAAAAATATATAGTTTTCTTATCTACAATCAAGAAAGAACCTAAGCAGTTTCCTATAAAATTGAAACAAGAATGGATCCAAAATTAGAGTGGAAGATTTGGAAGCCAAACTCAAACCAACATGATGTTGAAGGATTTAGAAGAAGGGTTGAAGGCTGGGTGCCAAGGCTTAAGAAAGAGGTAATACTAATTCCAAGATCAATGGTGGTCAAACAAAATTGAATCCCTATCTTTGGAGGAATCAAAAGTAGCAATGAAGAAACCATGAGCACTAAGAAAAATTTTAGGAACATTTTGCAATAAGGGATGCCAATTTATCTTTATCCAAACATTCAAGTCTGAAACAAAAGGCCAAAATTTATTAAAATGACATATTAAAGAGTGAACAGAGAAACATTCCTCTTCTTGCAGCACCACATCCCCAAATTTTGGAACAAGGGATGTCTCTACACATTTAAGAGGTTTTGAATGCAAACCGATATGTCCTTTTTAAATTAGGAAGAACATTGAAAGGCACATGAGGTACATGTATATTTGCACATACCTTTGTCTTGAAAGATAGTGTTAATTTATAAAAAACTATATTCAAATAATTTTTTAATTTTTTCTTTTAAATACAAACATAAAATATACTAAAAAATACACATTTTATTAGTTTGCATTATTTAAAAATTAAAAACATATATGCCACTTTCTAGTGATTGAAGTTTAAAATTTAGATCAGTGTTTTCCATTTCCTTTATAAAAGTGTGACAAAAATTTGTAACTTTACCCCACCTTGGGTGTATGAGTCCTAGTATACCACTTTTCAATCTTTTCTATAGATCTTAGTTTGCCAATTGTAGATTTCAAATTCAAGCCAAAACCCTAAATTGGGACTAAATTTCCCAACTGGCATATACGTCCTAGTGTACATTAAAATTCAAAATTTTAGGATTATAGACCTTGTTTAGTGCTTCTTCCATTTTCCAGGTGCACCACTATTCATT
This sequence comes from Sequoia sempervirens, assembly GCA_007258455.2. Classification (NCBI taxonomy): domain Eukaryota; kingdom Viridiplantae; phylum Streptophyta; class Pinopsida; order Cupressales; family Cupressaceae; genus Sequoia; species Sequoia sempervirens. The sequence continues at coordinate 42,665 of VDFB02201805.1, read as the reverse complement.
CTTAGTTTATTATTCTAATTTGAAGTTTCATATTCTAGGTTACATAGCTAGATTTTCATATCATTTACATTTCCTTCTTTCTAAGCCTTTTCTTAGTGGTGAACCTCCTTTTGTATTTAATCACACCCTAAGAGACATTATATAAAATACCCTTCTCTCAGTTGAACCATTAGATCGAGATCTCTAAGGTTTCCTTGAATGAACTAGAGCGAAATAGGGTCCCCTAAATTGTCCATCTCCTAAAAGGTGGGAACACCCTATTTTCTTTATTTGACTACATAATACATGAAGAATGAAGCATACAAGAGAATGGTAGTATGAAGCATACACATGAAATGGTAGATGTCTTCCTTAATGATATAAAGCATGAAGCACACACTTGAAGCATGAAGAATCAAGCATACACATGAATTTCCTCTATGAATCACATGAAGCATGAAGCATGAAGCATTAATATATTCATTTGATTGATTTAATATTAAATAATCTTATAGGAGAATAATGTTCAAACTTTATTATATATTTAAAATGATAGAAAATAAGACTGCATGGAAAACACTTAGATTTTGGGTATGTGTAGGATCATGATGGGCCAAAAAATGGCAATATGATGGGTATGTGGCTGATGACTATTTTTTAACCCAAAATTGATGAAATGAAAAATTGTTTTTAAAGGAGATTCTCAAATTTCCACTGATATAAATTATGCTTTACTTTAAATTTAATAAGTAATTATTATTCATTTTCTATTCAAATTATGATTAAAGTCCTGATTGATAGCCTGATTGAAAAACATCTATAGCTTTCAAAGGGTATCACAATTTTTGAATCCAAAACATGTGTCACATTCTATGCTTCGTATAATATAGGATTAAAAAAAGGAAAAATGGATTTCATGAAGTTTTGACCAAGTTAAGGTTGTCAAACATATGTGTTTTTATATTTTTAAAAAAGTTGTAATAAAAAATTCATAATTAATTATTTACTTGGAAAAAATTACAAAAAAATATGCATCACATCAGGGGATGAGTCCTCTACTTATATCTAAAATATTATAAAAAATATTATCATTTTATTGTGGTTAGGGTGGTCAACCAAACACCCACTTCTTATTTTTTAACTGAAATTTAAGTACCACTGCATTCAAAATTTAAAATTTTTATCAAATAGATTTTATTTTTTAAAACAAACCTAGTAGTTTAGAAACTACATTCAATTTTCTATAGATTTTATTCTTACATTTTTTTGAAATAATATAGATAACTTATTCAAATATTTACGTCAAGTTGGCTAACTCTAATTTTTCTAAATTTTCTTCCACTTAAGGGCCTATTTTTTCCATGATCCTACACATACCCTTTTAAATATTTAAAGTAAACCATCTATAAATATCTATTGAAGCATGGATTTATAATACAAATATGGACATCATCAATAAAAAATATTTGTATAACCAGATAGCCATTTAGGCATACATCAATATATGTGGATATAAGAATAAAACATATACAAAATAGCTATATAGGCATACAATCAAATATATGTAATACAAAAGATGTCCAAAAATTCCATATATAGGAATACAGTTCAAAGGAACCCAATCAAAAGTCATTACCCTGAAGGTGAAGGAAGTTGACAGCTAGCCTTTGTTGGTTAGGTGGATGGCGATGTATATGACACTTGTTTACTTTGAACTCGAGGGACACTCCTCCTATTTAGTTCCTAATAAAGATTCAACTATTACAATAACAAGTAAAGACATTAATATATTGAAATTACATTATAAAAATTGATATATTTAGCAAGTACCACTGCCAAACAATCACTCTCCTCAAGAAAAAGATTTGCATGCTTAGGATCTGGCATGCCAAAGTCCTATAGAAACCATCCAAATAGAAATTAAACTATAAATCAATTATCATTTGATTTTTCAATAATATATAGCCATAACAACAAATGTGATTTAAAATTTACTAATCTAGCTCATACCCCTATGAGATCCATTGACCTGTATATTATGCAAGATGTACACCACACTCCATTTCCCTATCAATATTGGGAGGTGTTTTTGCTTCCATCATTTGAAAATAAAAAAAAACACATGATTGAATCACAAAAACTAGAATAGTGATGTAGGTCATGGTTTATAATGTATGAGATAATCAACAAAATTTTGAGTACTTATTGATCTATATATTTCTTACTATTATGCTTACTATTTTCCCTATCCATAGCTTGTTCGAAAGTACCTATTTTAGGCTTTTATCCATAGTAGTAAGGCAACAAACTATTTGATAAAATGCTTTGGTAGACATGTATGAAAAATGTGGTAGCATAGAGAAGGCAGTGAACTATTCAAAAAAATGCCTCAAAGAAGGGTGGTCTCATGGTGATGGAATGTCATGAAAAATTTTCTTGTCATGACATTTCATCACCATGAGATTGCATTTCTTTGAGGCACTTTTTTAAACAGTTCATTGCCTTCTTTATAAAATTATTTTGGGATGGGGTGGATGGTATAGTGTGCTCTTGGTTATGAGATGGAGGGGGGTCATGACATGAAGAGGGGAGTGTTTTGATCATGAGAGGAAGAAGATCATTAGATGCAGTGGAAGGTTTACTTTAAGACTACATTGTGAGAGCAATCATACAATGGAGTGGAAGAGGTACTTTGATCTATATGCAAAAGGATGTAATTAGATGAAGTGGGTGAGAGGATATTGTGAGAGGGGGATGAAAGGATATCTTTCTCTTGAGATAGAAAGATATCATTAGATAATATGGAAGGGATATGTTGTTATTGATTGGAAATGGGATCATGAGATGGAAGGCGACCATCTGATGGAGGAGAAGGTTATCCTTGATCTTTATATGGAGGGTAATCTATGTTAGCATGATTTGGATTAGGAAATGGACATAGTTCATTTGATATGGATGATGTGATGAGGGAGGAAAGTCTTATAGACTCTTAAACTTGGATAGATGGATTGATAGGGGATTCATTTGAGATTTAGGGTATTAGGGTTTATATTGATGTGGGGGTGATGAAGGTGGATGTACATGATATGGGAAGATTGCACCACATTGTTTTATGAATGGGGAGATAGCCACCTTTATAAATAGGCCTTGGAGGAAGTTATTATGAGAGAAATGGGATGACTTTTCTTGGTAATAGTGGGGTGATGTGGATTTGAAGGATGTGGGATATGAAAGAGTGAAATAAGAGGTCGAAGCTTCCATGGATTGGTAAATTGAGGATGAGGATGAGGACCTTGAAAAGGATTTGGAGGGAAATTTTGGCTAAAGGCTTGGTTTTCATTGTTAAAGAAAGGGGAAGGATAAGCAAGAGGAGATGGATTGGGATTGGATGAAGGTAGCGATGATGGAAGCTTATCATCAAATTGAAGGAGACATCTAAGCATGGCATCCTTATAATTATCGAAGTAGTAGGTGAGGATAAAATTAGTGGTGGTATATGGGGGTGATATAAATGGGACTTTAGGGTATCTTTGGAGAAGGGAATAGTTAAAAATTTGAGCATTCCATCTACATAAAATGGATTGAAAATTGGGATTGGTGGATTACATTCGGGTTTCTGTAAAAGGATATGGGTATGTGTAGGATCAACATGGGCCAAAAAGTGGCAATATGATGGGTATGTGGCTGACGACTTTTTCTAACCCAAAATTTATGAAATGAAAAGGGTTTTTAAAGGAGATTCTCAGATTTCCACCAATATAAATTATGCTTTACTTTGAATTTAATAAGTAATTATTATTCATTTTCTATTCAAATTACAACTAAAGTCCTAATTGATAGGTTGATTGAAAAACATCTATAGCTTTCAAATGATATCATATTTTTTGAATCCAAAACATGTGTCTCATTATATGCTTCACATACTATAGGATTAAGAAAAAAAAAATTGAATTTCATGAAGTTTTGACCAAGTTAAGGTGGTCAGACATACAAGTTTTTATATTTTTTAAAAGTTGTAATAAAAAATTCATAATTAATTATTTCCTTGGAAAAAAATTACAAAAAAGTTATGCATCACATTAGGAGATGAGTCCTCTACTTATATCTAAACTCTTATAAAAAAAATATTATCATTTTATTATGGTTAGAGTGGTTAGAAATATGCCTACTTCTTATTTTTTCCCTAAAATTTAAGTACTACTGCATTGCAATTTCAAAATTTCACCAAATAGATTTTTTTTTTTTCAAATAAACCTAGTAGTTTAGAAATTACATTCAATTTCCTACAAATTCTATTCTTACATATTTTTGAAATAATATAGATAATTTATTCAAATTTTTCGTCAAGTTGCCTAACTCTAATTTTTCTAATTTTTTTCCAATTAAGGGCCTATTTTTTCCATGATGATCCTATACATACCCATATCCTCATCATCATAATTATGGTTGGGGTTGGTTGGAATGGATGAAGCTGGATTATAATAGATTAGGTCGGATGGAGGATAGATTAGATGGTTAGACACAGTGGAGGATTGATTGGAAGAAAGATTGGTATTGATTTTGGATGAGGATGGAAATTAGGATGATGGATTAGAAATGAACTTGGGTATTGGAAGAATAAGATTTAAGGATGAAGATAGAGGATGTGATTAGATTTGAGGATTAAATCCAAGACCTTAAAATGATTTGATTTTATTAAAGAGGATTATCTATTCTTAAGGTAGTGAGCTATTTGAAAAAATTCCTCAAAGAAATGTGGTCTCATGGTGATGGAATGGCATTCCATCATAATGAGACCAAATTTATTTGAGGCATTTTTAAAAAAAATCACTACCTTGTCTATGCTATTGCTTACTATTATGCTTTGATATATTTTTTCCAAGCACCCATAGTTTTTTGGAAAGCATCTATTTTAGGATTTTAGCCATAGAAACAAGGAAATGAATTATTTGATAAAATGCTTTGGTAGACATGTATGGAAAATGTGGTAGCATAGACAAGGCAATGAGTTGTTTGAAAAAATTCCTCAAAGAAATGTGGTCTCATGGTGAAAGACATCACCATGAGACAACATTTCTTTGAATCATTTTTTCAAAAAAATCATTGCCTTTTCTATGCTATTGCTTACTATTATTCTTTGATATATTTTTCCAAGCATCCATAGCATAGACAAGGTAGTGAACTATTTGAAAAAATTCCTCAATAAAATGTGGTCTCATGGAATTTCATGGCAAGAAAATATAATTGGTGGCTACTCCTAGTAATTAGTTATGCTATGTGAAGTAATTGCATCACTTCTTATGTTGACTTTCTAAAAAACTATATTGTAATTGAAATTTTGTCATCTATCAACATCTAGTTATTAGTTATGCAATGTGAAGCAATGCCTTGAGTTTGAAAGATGTGCAATGAAATGTAATCAATGATATGAATATAAACTACTCAAATCTATTAAGTACAATTCATTCGTTAAACTCTTTATTCTATTACGTGAGTGAAGGTTTGAACTACACCACCACTAGGAGGTGTTGTCATGAAATCTCCAATATTAACATATTCAACATCCAAAATTAGATATTAGAATACCATCCATATGAAAATGCTATTCACATATTTATAATCGTTTACTAGTTACATACCTCGATAATAGATGTCATGGAGTAATATGAAGGTGGAAGGCTGATGAAAATAGTATGAACACTATGACCTTGAAATTTCATTACAATCATTAAACTAAATTAGTTAATTTTTCATTTCAAAAATGAAATTTAATAAATTAAATTCATTGAATTTTCTAACATTTACCTAAGTATCAAGGCCAAAAGCCTCATTCAAAATGGAAATGTCATAACCAATTGGTTAGCTACAAACATAGCTAACACAACAACCTACTTAATATCTATGGCATCATATGTATAGGTAGACCCACAAGCCTTAAAAATATGGGGTGGAACCATATCCCTCAAAGTCTTCCCTGACTCACGTTGTACTATAGGACTAACATGCTCTATGATACTCTAGGTTAGAGAACTAATAGATTATAGAGTGTCAACCTCAACACTCTCCTTTATGATAGAAGGGATGACCACATGCTCATAAGTCAGTCTAGTGAGTGCTCGTTTGGTCAGCCATTGAGGATCAAGACATGCCCCCTGTCTATCTTGTTTTGACCTACCACCTCTATCCTGTAAGTACCACATATCAAAATAGTTGGGGATTTTGTTGAGGAAAAAATTGCAGTAGAGTTTCTTGAAGAAATATTGTAGGGGCTCATTATTGTTGCATGCAGAATGGTCAAAAACCATCCACCACCTCTACCAAAAATTTTCCTTTATCCCTTGGTGGTTGAAACAATGAATAGGAAACCTCTTTCTTATAGGGTAAAGAGGTTGATTTGTACGTGGGTTAGTGAAAAGTAAACACAAGTCAATTTTTTTAATTTTTTAATTTTTGACTTGTGTGTAGGATCTTTTATTTGCATAAAAATCTCTATACTCCCATCTCTTATCTTCCCAACCACTTAATTGTTGCTAATTGTATCTACATGTGTTAACATAGATTGAAATAAATTTTTAAGTGTGGTTTTTTGTGAGGTTGAACTTACAAGATTGTTCAACCTCACAATTAACTCAATTTTTTTTTTCAACTTCCCCCATTAAATTTTGTTGAGGAATTGTTGGAGGAGTTTGTTAGGGTGGTTGTTCATCAAGTATTTGGTCGTGCTTAAAGGAGAAGGATTTTGAGGAGGAGAATTAGGTGAATTAGATCAACTCCTTAAATAAATTAACATAAAAAAACATATTAAATCTACCTATTTAACAATAATTTCACAAAAACAATAGTTAAAGTCTACTATTTTGAGCTCCCTTTCGATGTGGCAACATTCTGGTGAAGAATTAGTGAAGATTCGATGAAGAAACAATGGAATTTGGGCTCTCAATATTGTGAGTGTGCCTTGGAAGGGTTTGAAAGCTATAGATGGAGGAAATGCGATAGTAAAAAAATGAATTCCCTTTGTTTTTTTTCTTCTTATAATAGGTCATATCTACTTTTGTTTCATGAGTTTATAGTTTCATCTCTATGAATAATTTATATTTTAAGATTTTCTTCAATAGTCTACCATTACAACAAAGCTCTACCATGTTATTCATCCTATATTATAGAATTACAAAGGAATTTTAAGATTTATTCAAGCTATCACAATGATTGGATTTTGATGCCATTGGAAAAAATAGGTGGAATCTAGGTTTGGAGATGACATTTTTCTTCCTTCAAATTCGTAATGACTTATTTTTAGTTTGTTCTCATGTTCCGACTTTAATCTCATTGCTACCCCATGTAATATTTTTATGTATTTTGATTCCCTCTTAGGTATTTGACTTTCTCTTTGGTTTATCTTGAGTGTGTCACTTACAAATCCTTAAATAAGACATTTGAGTAGGATTTTTATTATTTACATTGTATTTTAGCTCATAAAAACCTTAGACACATGTAAGGTTCAGAGCACACAATTTATCCATCAATAAATCCCCTATTTTTGGAGGTAGAAATACCAAAAAGAGGGAAAGGAAAACTCCTATATAGCCACTCATTTTCCTCTCTTTTTGATGATTATTTAGGTTTAGTTCCAAAGATGGAAGGTTACAAATTGGGAAAAACCACTATAGACTTATATGTTATAGCACAAGATTTTACAAATAAAAAAGAATAATCCTCAATCAAGGGTGCCCACACCCTTGACTAATAAATTTTGCTCCATATTTTCATGATAGGTACATAGGCATTTGAATCTCTCATATCTACTTTGATTTCATCAATTTATAGTTTCATCTGTGTGAATAATTTGTATTTTTTAGATTTGGTTAATTAGTCTAATTGGATCAATAAATTCACATAAAATTCAATCAATTTTCAAAGTAATAAAAGATCCAAGTCCACGACACATTCATCATCCTTCAAAATTGATATCCAATTTGGATAACCTTATTGCATTGGATTCTAATGTTGATGTGAAGAAAGATTAAACTTAGTAATATATTTGCTAGACCTAGGATCTCTTTTTCTACATCAAACATAATAAATTTTTAGAAATGAAATAGAGATTAAATATATTATATTAAAAAAACAAAAAACAAAAAAAATGTATTAAAGAAAAGGGGAAAAGCTAGAGAAGTTTTAAAAGTTTGATTACTCAAATATCAATAGAATAATTAAAATCCTATAGTCCATTAAGATTTGTATATGTGTAAACTATCGAGGTATAGAAAATAATATAATAATCAATATCTAGGATGTAAGTATAGAAAGAAATATAATAACAAATACCTATGACTTAGGTATGAAAAATAATATAATAATCAATATAAATTTAACCTTAATAAATATAAGAGTTTATTTTAATAAATGAAAAATATTGATGGAGTTAAGATTGCCTATAACTTGACAAAAATGAAAATTGACAATCTTAATTTTTACTACATAATATTATTTACTCTCATATCCTATATTAAAAATACTAGATGTCAATGATGAGTGATATTCTATGTGTGTCTAAGGCCTTCCCTTTTGTCAAGTATGGTGATGTGCAATTATGTCATACTTTTCCTGATTCTATCTATAATAGTCAACTACCTTCAAAATTTATATTTCCATTATGATATTGGATATTGAAATAAAGTCATGTTAACAAAAAACTTTGACAATTTGTTATGCAAAGATTAAAATTTTAGTATTTCTTATGTCTTAGTTAGAGACCTAATTTTATCAAACAACATTTTATGTACTGACAATAAAGGACAAAGTCTCATAGAATAAGTATATAGATCAAAATTAAAACATAACAAAATGTAAATTAAAAAGAAAAAATCATAATTAAATATAAAAAAACATAATTAAAAAACTTAATAAATATATATATTTTATTTTACTTTATCAACAAAAAAATATTATATATTACAAATAAAATTAACTAATTATTTTTATTTAATAGAAAAATAATTATTAATTTTGTAAATATAAAAATATTAAATTATTTAAAAATATATTAATGCTCGCAAATAAAACTGTTATAATAATAATATATAATATATATTAATTTCTTAAAATAAAAATGAAAATAAATTAGGGAAATAATAAAAAATAACATACAAAATAAAATAAATTTCAAATATATTTATGAACTTTTATAATATTTATTATTTTCTAGAAGATTTAGAAAATGTTGAAAATCATGACTAATTTGTGTCTTCTGTCATTTCATTTATCAATATTGATGCAGTGTGATGATTTAAATGTGGTATTGTTGAGTGGTTATTGAGGATGAGGTTCCTCTTTATGACTCACAAATTCATAGCTCTGAATATTTTAAAGAAATTTTTTTTTGTTGAATCACAAATCTACTAATAGTTAAATTTGTACTTTGCTTCTTTGTAGTCCACATGTGGCTTAAAAAATTTAAGTTGTTTGGTATATTTTAAAGTGTGAAATGAAATAATAATACAAATAAGTTGTATATGGTTTTGAATATATATTTTTTATTTAGTTATAATCATGATTGTTGTATACGCAAAAGTATCAGTCATAGAAAATTATATGGAGGAATTGTGATACAAATAGAAAAAGTATTTAGTATTTGCATAAACTGTAATAAGAAAGGAGTAGATAAAGAAGTATTAAAGTATAAGTAATATTAACTAATAAAAAGAAGTAATAGTATTTATGTGTTAAGGTGTATTTGAGAAGAAATTTTTTTAGAGCTTTTGATGAAAATGGTATATAATGAACAAATATTTGTATTGGTTTTACTTGAATGGTTATGGATGGGAGGGACAAGTTTTGTAGTTGTAATACATGTGAGGAAGCAGGAACAAAAGTGAAGTGAGCATTAGAAGATAGCTCATCATGCTTAAGAATATTAAAATTATCATAGTTAGCATCATTTATATCATAGTTAGATCATATGTAATGTATTTTTGTAGGTTCTTCTAGTGAATTAGGATTGTTAATGCAAAGTAGAATGTGCATCACAAGAGGATATGGTGTTGTCACCCATATAAACAAGGTCTTAAATTTTATTCTTCATGAATTGAGATTGATTGGAATAATGGACTAAAATCCTATTATACTTGAACATGAAGTACTAAATTACCATATGTTGGAGGTTTCATAATTAGAAGAGGAGTAGTGATTGATTTGGATTTGATGAGAAGTTAAAAGATAATTTCAAGAGGACTAGAAAATGTATAAAAAGCTAATAATCTTACTTATCTTAAGAGATGGAAGAATAATCATTATAAGATTATTTTGAGGGGAATAGACAAGGGAATAATTTGGAGAAGTGATACCAACCTATGCAAATTATTTTCTTGAACCTTGATGGACAAAAAAGATAAATTAGAAAGAGAAATGTGACAAACAACATAAATTTTGTATCTAAAATGAGGAAATATTTTTAAAAAAAATGCAGATTGGAGAATAGAATTACAAGGATGGAACCACATATGAATAACTATAAAACTTAAGTGAGAAGAATGATCCTTAACATTTTTAATAGGATCTTTCATGTAGTTTAATTATTGTAGAGAGTTACATTAGGTTTTAGATTATATTGGAAATAGAGAGTGAATCCATGGATAATATTAGAAAAGGGGTGTCAGGATTGAGGATTTAATATATATAAAAAAACCAAAGTTTCATTTGGTAAGGTATTACAAAGTAGTTTAGCTAAGACATGGTCATCACATGTACATGAGTCAAGAAAAGAGCATGGTATTTTTTTCCAATGATCAATGTGATCTCCTTTCTCATTATGTTTATCAAAGAATACATTCATTATACAAATAGGAGGACATAGGATAATTATATAAGAGAGAGGAGAAATTAACCATAAAGGTGTTGAATGGGTAGTAGGATAAATTAGAACATTTAATTACACATATAGCTCCTTAATTTTAGTTTCTACAAAATATTCCAAATAGGATAATGAGGGGGACAAATGCATAGGCTTCAGGAAGTAATAAATTAGGAGAGGGGGGATAGTAGCCAACATAAATTGGTAAGAGGGTCTAACTTGAGAAGGGGAGAGGGATTTGGTAACTCATAATTATAGAAGTCAATTAAAATTCTAATAAAGAAGGTGGTATTGCTAAGCATTGTGATATCTACAACATTCCTCTATTATTATAATTATTGAGGATTTTTTTTTTTTTTGTCTAATTTTTTTTTATATTTTTCCTTAACTCCTCTACTAAACATTTTAGGAGGGTTAGATTTGAATTTCATCATCATTAGGACCATTTCTTTTTAATATCAAGATTTCCTATTTAGGATCTAAGTATAGGTGGATGTTTATTTGATGGTCTTGTTTTTGAAAGAGGAAAAAATGGGTTTTACAAGGACTCGAAACCACAAAGTTTACAAACAAAAGATAAGATTTTCAAAGATCCCATTAACAGAGAGGCTATAAAGATATTTTACGGTCTTTTTGAGTTGTCTTAGTATCCATGATTCTAGTAGGGATCATTAGTTTAGGCTTAGTTAAAATTTTCTATCTTTGGGTGTCAAAATCTACCTTTAGCAAGATTTTAGAACTTTTTTGAATATTTGCATGTTGTAAACTCTAAAACCATAGAAACCTAACATTTGCAATTTTTTTGAGCTAAATGATATATGTACACTTGCAAGAAATATTTTAAACCCTAATAATCCTTCTACGTAACAAGTTTTAAATGCATTAACTAATAATTAATTAATCTTTAATTGACTATTAGTCTAATTTATTTCATGGACTTATGCTAAACTTAGGAGTATTTTTTTCTATTAACTAGAGTGATTTTTCATTAGATCATTATGTATCATCACATAGGATGTTGGTACTTGTGGCTGATCCCACAAAGTTGGTTTACAATTTCTGGGAGATTTTGATTTTTGCTAAAATCACATATTTTTAGAAAATATAATGATTTAAGCCTTAAAAAGTTAATTTAAATCATTCCAATTGAATATGGTTTGATAAAATTACCTTAGATCAAACCTCCTTAGATAGAACCCCGCTAGTTTTAAACCATATCTATAACGGAGTCTCCTTTACACCTATCAAAATGTTGATAAAAAATAACTTTTGATTTACCTTTTGGGGGATCAAATGAATTCATTTAAAATTTATTTTTTATAAGTATGTAGTCCTTATTATAAGATTCCAAAAAGGTATAAATTTAAATAAATTTAATTGTTTTATTATATTTATTTTTTATTTTTTGTGAATGTAGGTTTTTCACTGAAAAATCAAGCTCTCTATTCTACACATGTGGAAAAATAGAAGATTGTAAAAAGAAAATATTGAAAAATATGAGTGCACCGTGATAATCTAAGTCATTGATCCAACAAAAAAAGAAAAATAATTTTGATACATACATTAAAAGTTGTGTTATATGGTCGCGTTATGTCCGAATTGTAATTGGTTTGATTTTGATACTTGATTAAGGAAAAAAATTCAATAAAAAACTATCTAACCAAGTGCAAGCACTAGATATCAAAGTTACAAATCTAAATTCGAAAGAATTAGAATTTTATTCTTTCGTGGAATAGTTATGCTGCTATAACGGTGAGCATCACTTTTTTAAAATGTTTTTTTTGAAAAAAACTAGTTTTCAAGGGAGATGGAAAATGAAGTGCAATCTAATTCCAAAAAAAATGAAAAAAAATATATTTAGAATCTACAAAGAAAATTTCACAAAACTCTAATTTTCATCATCTTCAAATTCCTCACGGTTTAGCTGTTATAGGTGCCCGAAAGTGAAGATTTAGTTAAAAAAAATAAATCAGTGTCCAATTTGGCCAAAAATTGTAAAGCACTATTGTGGGATCACCCTTGT
>VDFB02201805.1:0-29714 GCA_007258455.2 Sequoia sempervirens | reverse complement strand
TAAGGGGATGCAAGAGGGTGGATTAAGGGGAGTTGATAGAATGAGTTAAAGTGATGGAAGAGGGTGGATTAAGGGGAGTTGAGAGAATGAGTTGAAAGGATGTAAGAGAGTGGATTAAGGGGATGCAAGAGGGTAGATTAAGGGGAGCTGATAGAATGAGTTGAAGGGATGCAAGAGGGTGGATTACGGGGAGTTCATAAAATGAGTTAAAGCGATGTAAGAGAGTGGATTAAGGGGATGCAAGAGGGTGGATTAAGGGGAGCTGATAGAATGAGTTGAAGGGATGTAAGATGGTGGATTAAGGGATGCAAGAGGGTGATTAAGGGGAGCTGATAGAATGGAGAACCATAAACCCTAAACCCTAAAATGGAAAGTTAAAGTGATGTAAGAGGGTGGACATGTTGATAGAATGAGTTAAACTCCTAAACCCTAAACCCTAAACCCTAAAAATGAGTTCAAAGTGATGTAAGAGGGTGGATTAAGGGGAGTTAAGAGAATAAGGTTAAAAGCATGCAAGAGGGTGGATTAAGGTGAGTTGATAGAATGAGTTAAACCCTAAACCCTAAACCCTAAAATGAGTTAAAGTGATGTAAGAGGGTGGATTAAGGGGAGTTGAGAGAATAAGTTAAAGTGATGCAAGAGGGTCGATTAAGGGAGTTGATAGAATGAGTTAAACCATAATCCCTAAACCCTAAAATGAGTTAAAGTGATGTAAGAGGGTGGATTAAGGGGATGCAAGAGGGTGGATTAAGGGGAGTTGAGAGAATGAGTTAAACCATAAAACCCTAAACCCTAAAACCCTAAACCCTAAACCCTAAAACCTAAAATGAGTTAAAGGATGTAAGAGGGTGGATTAAGGGAGCTGATAGAATGAGTTAAAGTGATGTAAGAGGGTGGATTAAGGAGTTGATAGAATGAGTTAAACCCCTAAACCCTAAAATGAGTTAAAGTGATGTAAGAGGTGGATTAAGGAGTTGAGAGAATGAGTTAAAGTGATGCAAGAGGGTGGATTAAGGGAGTTGATAGAATGATAAAGTGGGATGCAAGAGGGTGGGATTAAGGGAGTTGATAGGAATGAAAGAACCCTAAACCCCTAAACCCTAAACCCTAAAATGAGTTAAAGTGATGTAAGAGGGTGGATTAAGGGGGAGTTGATAAAATGAGTTGAAGTGATGTAAGAGGGTGGATTAAGGGGATGCAAGAGGGTGGATTAAGGGGAGTTGAGAGAATGAGTTAAAGTGATGCAAGAGGGTGGATTAAGGGGAGTTGAGAGAATATGAGGATATTGATTGAGGGGTCCTAAGAGGATGAATTAAGAGGTGTTGAGAGAGTGACTTAAGTGGATGCAAGTGGACAAATTAAGGGTAGATATATGAGGATATTGATTGAGGGGTCCTAAGAGGATGAATTAAGAGGTGTTGAGAGAGTGACTTAAGTGGATGCAAGTGGACAAATTAAGGGTAGATATATGAGGGTATGGATTATGGGGTCCTAAGAGGATGGATTAATGGTAGTTGATAGAATGACTTAAGGGGCTGCAAAAGGATGGATTAATGGTACATAAGAGGATGACTTAAGGGGTTTTAAGAGAATGGATTAAGGGGATATGAAATCAGTTATAAAGTATCAATTAAATGTATCTAGAACTATATATAGTTACCTATCTCTAGATTCAAATTCCATTGTAATATATGTGCATCTCCTCTCTTTTTTGTAAAGCATCTAATTTTGGGAGACTTGAAACAAAAAATGATATAAAACTTTAATTAGAAAATGATTAAAGACAAATATATATATATCAATTAAATATATATACGACTAGATATGCTTACCAATATTTATTTACTCTATTGTACCATCTGCATCCTCTTTTTTTTTTAATGCATCTATGATTGTCTCGTGATCATCCATTGAAATTGTCCATAAAACTTTATTAGCAGGCCTCCCTTGATATCTAACTAGTTTTATATTGGTTGCCAAAATCAAATGTGAATAATGCATAATCTTCTTGTGTCTTTCATAATCTTCAAATGCAGGCAAGCCATTCTTTCTCATCAAATATTTTCGAAGCCAGGTGCCAACAACAACTAGTGAACCAGTTGGATACTCAAAGTTGTCATCATCCACTCTAGTATGTACCAACTTATGTTTTCTCCCAACACATCTAGCCAACTAGTACTCTGTCTTCTCTTCATTCCCTTGAGGTGCAACAACAACATACACATGTCCTGCAAAAATAAATACAAAATTCAATAAAAAGTGACTTATATTTAACTCATATAAACATGCATACATACAAAATTCAACTCAATAAATAATGTAACTTCTTGTACAAGATCTGAAACACGATCATAATCATCTGATGCAAACACTTGATTATTTTCAATTGTCATTTCATGTTGAACATGTGTCGATGTAGGTGTTAAAGCTCTTTGTTGCCATTGTTCGACCCATTCCATATTTTCACATGCCTGCCAATCACTTACAATACAAAATTGACAATAGCATGCCAACTCCCTTGTCCATATTGTCCATGTGTTTTCATTCGAACTCTTAAATGAATGCCATTTTGCACTTCCATTAATTGTTTCACAATCCTGTCGAGAAAAAATATCATTTTCTTCAACTAACCAAAAGAAGCGTTGAATTATTGATTTCTCACTTGTTCTTGTAGATAATTTGGTATTGCACCAATCTACAATTGCACGTGCATTTCTAAATTTTGCAGCATCCTCAAATTTTAGTTGCTCTCTAGCAAGAGCTCTTTTTACACATGCACCTGCTCCATTGTGTTCTCCCTTACCATGACCAGCTTCAAAAAAACTCCATATGTGTTGGATATTATTTTCCTTATGAACTCTACATAGCCAATAAAACATTCTAGCATTTTTGAATTGACCCGTGCAATTATCTGACCATATGAGATGTTCTAGCATTTGAATTCCTCTCTCTTTTAAATTTTTATAAAATATATCAAAACAATATTGTACAAACTCATATGAATGTAATCGATTATCACTTACATAAAAATGGTACTCTTTCAAAAAAAATCTATTATCTTATGTACTATCTTTAGCATGTCTATAAACAATGTGAACAAATATAGCTACATGCACTGAATTATAATATTGTGATTGAATTTCTTCTTGTGGAACAGAGTATAATTTTCAACAAAATCAACAATTGACAATATAGTTCCAATTGGAAATGTGTTTTACATAAACAAATTGATTATCAAATACGTAGGCGATACAGAGGTGTTGAACATATTTAGGTACAAACTTATCTTTAAATTGATGTAAAGCATGCACTGACTTTCCCTGAATTATACCAAACCGTCTTTAATTTCATCTTTTAAAGAATGCTCAATATTTTTAAATTTTTTTACATCCAATAATTGTTTTCCAAATTCATCTAAACTACTTTCATGCATACATTCTCCTAATAATGAAAAGTTACCACATCTATCGCATTCTCCATAAATGCATCCTTTTAAAAAAAATGAGTTTCCATTTAAAGAGGGATTACAAAACAAACCTGCTATAAAATATTTGATTCTTTCAGGTGGCATAGTAATACCACAAATGTCCTGCATAATTTGGTTAGCATGCAAAGTGCATCGTATATATCAAAATATATCATAATAATAATGAAATTGTACATGAGTCTTACAACAACAAGAGATTCGTTGCTTATTAATTCTAACATACCAAGGTTTACACTTTTCAAATGATCTTTGACTTATGCTAATATTCAATGGTAAGATTGAAGCATCTAAATTTTTTTTATATAATTCGGTTTGAGTCATATCTAAGAGATGCTTTGGATGAGGTTCACAAATTTTGGAACCCACCCTTAATTTTAAGACATCTCTAATGTTAGGTGATACTCTTGTATTATCATACCAAAATTTTTCGATTAAAGATTTAATTTCATTAGTTAATTTCATGTCTGATCTTGGGAGTCTACCACTAAAACTCCAACATTGATTAATAGGATCTTTTTCAATACTTTCTCTTCTTTTAGCAGCTCTTATCAAAGTTCTAGGATTTAAGTTTATACATTTACTAATCTTACTTAACATTCTTTTATTTGAAGCTGTTTTATCAACTAGAGCAGTTGTTATTGCACGGCGAGCCACATTCTTATCTTTTGATCGACTTTTCTTACCAATAACATCAATAGCATTAGCAACACTAGATATGACTTGTTCTACTGAATCATCTTTCTTTTTTGGTTTTACAAAAACACCTAATTTTTTCATCACTTTTCTCATTTTAAACATTCTCATCAATTGCACCATGAGTTGACATTGGAATCCTAATTTCTTTCTATAAAAAAACATTTTATATATTTTATTTCCATAATTTCTAATTTGTCTTGAAGAAACTTTACCACGAAGGTTATTTAGCACATTTGTTTCAATTGTTAAAAAAACATTTTCACCTTCATCCATAGATGGAGTTTCATTTTCATTCACATAAGGGGTTTCATTTTCATTTTCAAATGTAAAAGGGATTTCATTCTCATTTTCATCAATATTAGGGATTTCATTCTCATTTACATTCTCATAAGATATAATTTCATCATTTTCTTGTTTATGTATTGTTTCAACCCTAGTATTATTAATCTCATCAATTGTGTATCCAACTTCTTCTAAACAAGCAATATCAATATTATAAAAACTTGGGTTTGAAGACATACCTGGATAGATTGTTTGAATAGGTACATTTTCCATATCATTGGGAGGTGGATTTGAAGACACACCCAAAGTTGTTTGCATATCATTCAAATTTGAAGTTGAAGGCACAGTTGGGTTTGTCTCCATAGTTGCATTTTCTTCCATATTCACCATCTCCACATTTGCATCATCTACATTGATTTCATCATTCATGGCTTCCTCTTTGACATTCTTGGAACTAGATGCTTCCAAATCTTTCATTTGATGAATCCTTTGTCTCCTTTCCCTTTGTCTTTTTGCCTCCTTATCTTTATTTGCTTGAATTTCTTCGGGTGTCATTACCTTCCTACATCTTTTTCTTTGTCTTTTCTTATCACCCATGGTTACCAAACCCTCTTTGATGACAAAAACAATAATTCAAGAAACCTATTTTAAAATTGCCACCTCCTTCAAATATTCAAATAAAACTATGTACTATGAAGATTATTTTTTCTATAAACTCTGAAGTACAAAATCATCATGAGTACATCCAAAAATTCACTTTTTCCAAATCTTCTTGTAAAAAGTTCTTGCACTTGATTCCACTTCAGAAAATTTAACTTGCACTTTTACTCTTCCAACAATTTGAATAGAATATGCCCTGCACAAGACAAATTTGCAATAAAAAACGCAGAAAATGACACTTTCGGTCCGTACTGCAGAAAAAGAATGTTGCAGGAAAATCGTGTTTTACCAGTATTTTTCAAATTAGGAAAAAATGGCTATTATACAAACGCGTACGCGTTATATTTTTAAAACGCGTACGCGTTGCGGTCTGGCCAACGGGCAAAACATAACGCGTATGCGTTATGAAACGCGTACGCGTTTCATTTAAATAACGCGTACGCGTTTCTATAACGCATACGCGTTATTTAAAAGTTGATCTCCCACACCAAATCTAGCCCCGGTTTTAGGCTTGGGAAAGGCTTGGCAATCCGAGCCTTAGCTTTTGACCTGCAACTAAAAAACTAAGGCAAACTGAAGAAGAATGTCCAACTTTGACAACATAGATGATGAACTTTTTTTCTGAATTAGTCTATAAAATTAAAACCCATTAGAGAACACAATGTCTACTTTCTAGATATATAATTTTTGTTAAAATTGGATTACGTTTGTTATTTTTTAATTAATTTCTAAGCAAACTAGGCCTTAAACTTGAAAGATCAGGTTTTTTTGGTTTTTTAATAACTTTGTATTGGTTAAGTTTCTTGTAAAAAAAATTATATGGTCCCAAACTTCAGACAATTCTCTACACAATGAAAAAAAAAAGAGTCAAAAAATATTTTGTTTAGGTCCAATTATGTTGTCCGTACACGTTGATTTGAAAAAACATCAATTAAGGCCAATAAAAAATTAATTAAAAAAAATATATTCAACCAAAAATTACAAAAAAAAATCCAGCCCAAACTTCATGTTGTTAGCTCTCTTTTCCTAAAAGGAATTAGCAAAATAATTTTATTTGGGTCAAAAAGTGTTGTCCGTACACCTGCTTGGTATGGTTAAAAAACAGGGACTTTTAAAAAGTGGTTTTTATAGATCTTTATCAAAATTTAATTTCTATAAACTGGGTATTTTAATAATTTACATATTTGGAAACTAGATTCAAAATTCTAAATTTCATATTACTGACTTTTTTTAAGATTCATTGTGGAAGTGCCTCAAATTTTCAGTCCAAGTGTGACAAATTCTGAAAAACAGCAAAAACATTTCCACTTTTTGAGTTTTTTGTGTACCCAACTTCTTGCATCAGCCCTGTGAAGGCACCCACCTATGTCAAGAATCCATCCTCCCGAGTTGTTTACTTATCTACAAGACATCACCGAGTCAGGGAGACCTTTCTTTGACTTGGAATGCTATACCGAAGGCCTTCTTATCATGAGACATCATCACTCGCATGACCCTATGCTTATGTCAAATGTTCTGTGAAAATCCTTCATTGTCGACGAGACTCTGCAAAGGAAAATATATCAAGGCCCCCCTTTCTTCCTTCTTAAGACCTCTCCATTGCAGGACCTCTCGTCGAGCCCTCGCTTTTTGAGCTCTTCATTTTGGGGAGACTTTTTATAATTTTTGAGACATCGCAAGGTCCCTTAGTCTATTGAGGGCCCTTTTTCTTTTGTCAGGGAGACATCTTATTGTCGGCCAGACCTTGTTCCGAAGCTCACTTCCTTTTGCTGATGCCGCTTCAAGAATGATTGTCGAGGAGACCTTTTATAATCGGTAAGACCTCTTGTCAAAGTCTATTGACATATGCGAAGGTATCCTTTCAGCAGACCCCCCATAGATCGACGTGACATCCTGGCGAAGGCACCAACCTATGCTGAGAGCATTCCTTCTCTGTGTAACTCTACTCCTTCGTCCATACCTCCTAGCGACATCCTTCATTTTTCCTGACAACGAGTTTACTTTCCCTTCGGCCGGGGAGACATTACCACCTCGGCAAGACATTTCGCTGAAACTTCTATCCTTTGGCTAAAACTGCCTCACTTCGACAAGACCTGACCTAATTGGTAAGACCTTCACCGAAGATGGGGCTCATGGTGATGATGCCTTTACTCAGCGAGAGCCCCTTTAGTGAGAAGTCCTCGTGGTCTCGGCAACTCTCCTCCTCTTTCAAGGGTTTTTCATGCAGATCTTGACCTGGTAGCCTTCCAACTGCATTCCTCTTGAACTAGCCCCAGATGCATGATTTATCCCCTAATGCAAATGACCAATTCAGACCTTCAAGAACTCCTAAAACACAAATGTATGCTTGGTCAACCCATTGATGAGAATGGGGCAACAAGAGGAAAAGGTGGATTTTGAAACCATGATCATACCCCTGACTGTCATGACAGTAGTTGACACTTCTGATTCACTATGGGAGATCCAAAGCATATTGAAGGATATTATAGACATAGTTGTGGACGATTTTTCACCTTCTTTATTTCCACTTCTAAGGATGAATCATTTGCAATTGTTTGAGGGGAGTGAATTTTATTCTAATGTGCAAGTTGAGCAATGTGAGTTGCTAATAAACATAGTGCAAGGTTTAGTTTTTTAATTATTCGGCTGTAAGAACAAAGCTTTCTATTTAGTTTTCCATGATAGACATATGTTATTTGAGTTGGTGGATGCAAGGGGATTAATTTATACTATTAGGATAGTAGAGAGGGATATTTATGGGGGATATAAAGTTTCCATTGTGGATTTACAAACCATGATTCTCATTTAGATGTTGCCTTGTTGAAAGGCTCACTAAGGGAGTGTGAGAATTAGGGAAAATATGACATAGCTAGTAATGGTGCTCCACAAATATTTTTAGAGGACAATGTTCACATTGTTATCAACTAAGTGTAGGAGGAAGAGAATCATCAATCTGCTAGGAAGACTCATAAATTCCAACTGTCATTGTATAAGGTATCTCTGGAAGGTAAATTGCAACATAGTTTATTTAACTATTATATGTCTTGTCAAGGATTATTTATATAGTTGTAAGTGGATTTCAGTCCCCTCAAGTCAAAGATGACAAGCTACTTAATTTTTATGCTTCACATACAAACATTAGAGTCATTGTTTCAATTGGTAAGGCACCGTTGAAAGAAAAATTTAGAGGTGCAGATGGGGGCCATGCTTATATTGAAAAGTTCAAGTACCTTTGCCAAGTGTTCAAGAAACCTACAATGAAGATGAAACTAGCATGGGACTATTTTAAAGAGGACAATGTGTAGGGACTTGAAGACATCAAGCAAGAGAATTCAAGCATGGTTCTCATGTTGCTCCCATACATTCAAGTGGAACTTGAATCTTCTCTTCCCCGAGAGTATGGTGTAGGGACACCATAGGTTTTCATACCTCCAAAGGGGGTAAAAATTTGATATTTTGTGTTGGTTGAGTTCTTGGTGTGTAATAATGTCTTATAAGACCATTTCATATGCTTTTGAGTTTGTTTTGAGTCATTAGGCATTAAGGTAAGGTGTCAATGCAAACTTTTCAAGTTGCACAAATGTTGTCAATGCAACTTTTGCATCCTTTTGTCAAAAGTGATTATAATGGTGCTTAGTTTAGTTGTAATTTGAAAGTTAGTTGTGAGAATTTTGGAAATGGTTTTAAATGTTTAAAAAGACCCTTTTTCATTGAAGAAAGGGTTGGATGTTGCAATTTTGAAGTTGAAGTAATAAGAATATCTCTATTTTCTACAAATCTAGGTGTTTCTTTGTTGTTCTTTGATATATAGTGCAAACCTATATGACCCAAAATTCAAAAAAAGATAAATTTTGGATAGAAGCACATTGAGTCTACTCTCTATTTCTCTTGATCTCATTGATTTTCATTAAGATTTGAGTAGTTTAGAGCAACTTCTTTCCGGACTGGTTTAAACCCTAGGAAGGGTAACCAAGGAATAAGAAAAAATATTATTTCTCTATTCCACCTATGAAGATCCCTCAAACTTAGTGGAATGGCTTGTGTGGGAATGTATTTAAATATCCAAAACTTGCAGGGATAGAGGTGGAGGCTTGCACATGCAAAGTTGTTGTAAGAGGCTAATATCTTCATGTACCAGCCTTGGAAACCCTAGTGAGTGAGATAAATTGGTTCTTTGCAATTGAGAAGTGATATATGTGTTGGAAGTAGTTGTTTTAGGCCTTTTAGAACATGTTTTAAGCATTGGAGTCAGGATATAGATCCTAGAGTTCAAAAACCTAGCTGCTGCAAAGTTTGTTCAAGTAATTAAGCCTAATTTGAGTTAAGAAAGTCCAAATTTGGTGTCTTCCATCCAAAGTGACCCCATTTGAAATTTTTATATGTTTTTAAATGCCGAAAATGGTAAAAATGGGTTGATGTTTTGAAAGCTATGAATTCCCTAAAATTTATGTATGAGAAAATACTTTTGAAAGGCTACTAGGGTAAAGAGGTAGTTTGTGAAGGAAAGGTCATTGGTTGATATATGAGAGCCCTTGTAAGTTGTTTTTTTGGGTGTTTTTGATCTAGATTATAGACCAAAGGGTCCTTGTGGGTGACTATGAGTTGTAGTTACCCTTGAATGGCTAGTTGTCTTAAAGATCAAATTTCTACCCTTGTTGAAGAAGCCTACCTATCATCATTGCCTTTGAACTTGGAGAAAGGAATGAAACCATTGTTGTTAAATATGGTATCAATTTTCTAGTTTCTGCCCCTAGTCTACATCAAATTTTCATTAGATCTTACATTAGTTAATTTGCATTTAGGGATTCTAAATATTACATTAGTGAAAGTGCATATAGGTTGCATTTTTGCATCTTGCATCATTGAATTTCATTTGAAATATGTAATTGTACATAGTCAAGACTACATACAAGTTAAAAACATTAAAATTCACTTAGAATTTATTGAATTTAGTGTCAAAACCCTAATATGGGACTCATTCACCCCTTTAGGTGATTTAGTCGGTATAGGTTGTTTTACTTGATTTTTGGGAATTCTGTGTTGACTATTTTTTAGCATTTGAACCCTTCAAAAATTGTAATTAGTACTCATACACCCCTCTCGGTGATTTAGTCCCATGTTAGACTTGAAACTACATTTTACAACATTAAAAACCTTGTTTATGTGGTTTTTTTTGCTGTTAGTTTTTTTTTATGATTACCGAGTTTCTATTTCATTCATTTCATTAGACCTAGCTTAATTCATTTCATTTCATGTATTTTTTAATTTCAAAATTACATTTACACATTTTATTCTATTTTAATACACTTCTTTTCATCATAGAAATACGCTTTGGTAAGCTTTGGATGTCCTTAAAGTCATTAGTGGATGTATCAAGTTATGCTTTTGGAAGTAACCCTAATGAAATTGAACTCACTCATGCTCAATCAGCTCCTAATGCATGTACTCCTTGTGATGTTAACACCATTAGAGAAGATGATGAAAGCATGAAAAACTTCATAAATGATTGCCTTACCAACCTTGAGAATAATGCATCATTTTATCCTTCCATGAAACAACCAACACAACTTGAGATGCTTGGCCTTTTACATCCTAAAACTGAAACACACGCTGAACCTAACCTCCCAACAATAGGTGAACCTAGCACATCTAATCAGGCAAACATTCAACCATCCTATGTTAATAAAGTAACCAACACATCAATCAATGTAGAAGAGACATATGGAAAAGGATTCACAAACTTAAGCAAGCAAGGATGTGATACAACAAGCAAACATGAAATTCATCAACTCTTAGAACAAATACCAAATGAAGATTCCAAAGGGATAGGATATCAAGATCCTCCTCCTGAAATAAGTTTCCTCCATCCTAAGGAACAACCAATACCTCATAACAATGATAAGCATTCAATAAGATCATCTTAGGTCTTCCTCAACATCTAACTCAAGAAATTGGTGAATCTAGCAAGTAATGAAATCCTTACAAACTAAACAAGCTAAAATTCCCTTATCACATGTCTACAACAAAAAGAAACCTACACATACTTTTAAGCCAAGGACTTATTACATTACCACCCATGAGAGAAAATTGAATATGAAATCCTAAGAAAAAAACACAACACATTGTTGATATCATAGAGTTCTTGGACATAGTATTGATGAGTGTCGTACTTTAAAACAAATATTTAAAAAGTTTGATATCATAGAAATAATCCCTTAAAGTATGTGATTTCGTTCCTTGTCATGTAATACTTGTAGGATCATAGTATTCTCACTATTACATGCTTTACATTCATTGCAAACCATTTAAAATTGCAAGGAGCTCTTTCTCATCACCCACCTCAGCTCATTCTTATCTTGCACTCAGTGGGGGCAAGAATTAGATAGCCTTGTACTAGTTCCACACTTGATGTTGTCTGTTTGTCTAGTTTTTCACCTTCTATATACAATGACCAAGATTGGGATGTGTACACCCTACTAATAGATTGACTCCCATGTGCCTCACTAGTATTGTCTTTATTTTGTTTTCCATGTTTCTTTTATGTGATTGCATGTGTGTAATGTGATCCCTCATATCATTCTATTTGATGTGTCTCTCTCTTTGTCACAATCCTATATTTGTACCTACATTCTTTTCTATTTCATTAACCTTTGCCTTTTTCTTTGTCTTGTGTTTTCCTTTGTGGGATGATGAAAGGCATCGAGACATTTAGGTCTCTTCCATGTTGAACCAAAATCTTTTCATTTATCTTTTCTTTGTCTTATGTTTTGCTTTTGGGGATGACACAAGGTTTCAAGACATTTAGGTCTCTTCCATGTTGACCTAAAGGGTTTTCTGTGTTTTCACTCTCTTTGTGCCATTCTTCCTATTCCATGAGTATTTGAGGAATGATGATAGTTTCAAGCTCTCTAATAACATTTTGTGTCATATAAAAATGGCCCCTTTTCATCTTCATGGCCTTTTAGGTCTTTTTTCATGGTATTTGATATATTTTTCTTTGAGTTAATTTTGTAACATGGCTTGAACATGCATATTTAGGTACTAAAATTCAAATAATGATGTCTTGTGAAGGTGTTGTGAAGTGTTGTAAGACATTTATACATTCTTCTAGACTCTATTTATTTCTATTCACCTAAAAATCACCTTTTTATTCATTATTAAGTCCTATTTTGAAGTGTTGTAAAGTCTTGTAACAAGATTTCACAATTTTCTAGGAATATCTTCAATATTTGTTCCTTTCTCTTGCTTTCTTTGACCCCTTTATGCCCTCATATTTCTTAATTAAGTGTATTTTTGAATATTATCGAGACAAACAACATTAAATATAACATATTGCTTGAAACATATTTTTAGGTCCTAGGTGGGACCCATTTGCTATGGGTGGTGAATGAGTCCCCCTTGGCTCCAAATTCAAAACTTTTAAATTTTCCTTTCGGTTTTTTATTTAAAATTACTTGATGTTGGTCTTTGATGAGGTATGAATGGTTAACTAAGGCACAAGTGTGTATAAATATGTGATTTTCACCTCATTTTACATCTCCTACAATTCTCCAACATTCATACATCACATTCAAGCATTCAAGCATTCTACAACATCAATTCAAGCAATATTCAAGCACTTTGGAGCATCCATTGACATTACTTTAGATTTACATTATCAAGAGTTTGGTAAGTTCATAGCTATTGCATCTTATTAGTTTATTATTCTCTTTCTTTTCATTGTTTTATTAAGGTTTAGATTACCAAAAGTGGGGTTTGACCAAGGAAAACCCCTATTTACTAATCCCCAACCATTTCCCCCTATTGCATGTGTGTTTGCAGACCTAGGTATGTAGATTTAACAAGCCTTTTGGTGTTGAAGATTGGTTTACAAAGTCAACTAGGTGTTTCAAGTCAACACAAGTCTATTTCAAGCTTGGAGAAGGTTTCTTGTCTGTTTCCTATAGAATTGACTTCAACAACTCGACATTCAGTGATTTCTAAATCTGGTGTTACAGAGTTGTTTCCTGATTTTTCAAAAAGTTGGGAGAGGAATGATTCACCACCAGTGGTGAATGAGTGCCACCTTATGATTGAAAAATCTAAATTTTGTCAGATTCTAGATCCCAACAGATAGAAACTTGTTTCCAACACTTTTTCTCTAGGACGAGGACTAATTTGCCACCCTGGGTGAATGAGTCCAACCGTGAAAAATTAGTGAATTCAACCAGCATCCACAATATTCCAGATTCATCAGATATTGTCTAGGTGCACTATGTTTCTTCCTATTTATTTTTGTTTTGCATTATTTCTTCATTTACTTCATTGTTTACATATCATAGTGTGTTTTCAAACATAACTTAAATCTCACTTTTGCATTCATTTTCATCCATTTAGATAATTCAATTTCATTTTTTTTACTTCATTTAGATTAGACAATATTGCACATAACATAATTTGAATGAACTAGTTTGCATTTTTGGCCCTACCTCTCTCTTTTTAGGTGAAAAAACTAGAAGAGTTAGAGAAGTCCTAGAGAGCCAAAAATAAATGGTTCACATTGTAGCAAAGATAGATTGACCCTAAATCCATGGATCCCATATGTGATTTTTGGGATTTCATTTTGGGGGAAACCCATTTTCAATAACATAGATTCATTTAGAAATATATGACTTGGCATATATGGATTTCCTAATAAGCTCCCATTTCCTCTTTATTGTTAGCATTAATCATTTTCTACTTTAAAGTAATTGATCATAGTGTGTTGTTTAGCATTTCTTTAAAGCGAGGGAATACATTGACATTATTCTTTTACAACTCATGTTTCATTGTGTAGTCTTCTTACTTCATGAGATGTGTCTTTCTCTTTGTGATGACATTGGGTGTTATGTCCCTCAAGAGTGTGATCTCTCTTTGCATATTATATTTCTCTTAGTGACTTGATGTGATGTGCACAACATCCCCTAAGTTGTGAATCTTCTATTGTTTTATTGGTCCTCTCTTGGAGACATTATGCACAATGTTCCCTAAGCTAAGACCTTACATGAACTAAGTGAAACTCCTTTGAAAATTCTTTACACTATCTTGCATTTACAATATCTATTATATGGCCACCTTGTATAAGAAATTTTTCTTGCCTATGGAGCCATCTTATTCATTCATGGGTTTCAAGCATACAATTTTTTGAAATCCTCATAAATTCCTACTGCTCGTGTTGTGTGGAACCTTATCAAAGTTATCAGGAGGTATATCTTTGGTATGGTTAGCATACATGGGAGATGAAATTACATGTGACTTTCCCATAGCAACTTGCTTGTCTGCATGAGTGCATATTGGTAGCGTGCAAATGTATCTTTGGGGGCTCACCTAGTGGATGGATTGAGGTTCGACTAGCCCTTGTGAGCGTGTGTTTAGTTTGCATAGTAGACATCATGTTTGACTTGTAAATGGTTTTGGAAAAACATCTTAGATTTGATCCACATCGTACTAGACAAATGGTCGAGGCTTAATCCACCCCTTTTATTTTTTTCTTTCTTCTTTATGTCTTTGGTAGTGTATGCTTGTGGCTTTTTGTTGCTTCATACATCATTCACATGCATGTTCTTTTGTGCCTATGTTGGTTTGACATAGGATCTTGATCATGGGGGCTTGATCATCCCTCTTGATTGTTGTCATCATAGCTCATAAGAATTGGTACACATGGACCCCTCTTGATGTGAGTTGGTACACTTTGACCCCTCTTGATGTGAGTTGGTCTTTCTTGTGGATGTTGCCTTAGTTTTTCCTTGATTTAGTGTTGTAATGTGGTTAACACATTCACATTAGGTCTTCGACCCTAGTGAACTAATAATAATTTTATGATGTCTTGCAAAAGTTTTGTGAAGTGTTGTAACACACCTTCACACTTTTCTAGGATCTTATTAATATATTTCACCTAAATAATCTCTTTTTATCATTTATCGAGCCTTACTTAATAGTGTTGTAACAAACTTTCACACTTTTCTAGGCTTTTCATTAATAATTGGACCTTTCTTATGCTTCAATTGGCCCCAGTTTACATCTACAAGCCTCACTTAAGTGTATTTTTGAAAATAATCCTGATCAACATCTTTTAAAATGTCTAAATTCTAAAACCCACTTTGAATGCCTTAGGTAGGACCCATTCACCATTAGGGACGAATGAGTTCGCTTTGGCCCAAAATTCAAAATCAATTCAAATTTTTGGTGGGATTTTATTTTCTAAGTTCTAAGGTCAGCTTGTGATGTGGTATTTTAAGGAATTATGGTATAATCATCTATAAATACAATTTTTTTCTACTCATTTGACCTCAAACAAATCAACTAATCAATCACTCAAGCATTCTAAGTATTTTAGGTATTTTCAAGTCTACATCCATTAGAGCTATCACTTGCATGTTTGTAGAATTCTACTTTAAGGGTTTGGTGTGTTGTAGCATTGATTTTTTTCATTCATCATTCTCTTTCCATATTTAATTTTCATTTCTAGGGTTTAATTACCAACTCAGGGTTTGACCAAGGCAAAGTCCTATTCACTAACCCTACAACAATTTTTTCCTCTCTTTGCATATGATTTGCAGATCTAGGTTGTAGATTTGTCAAAGAGTAAGATTGGAAAAGTTGTCATCAAGTTGTTAAAGTCATTCAAAGTTTTCAAAACCCTAAGAGAAGCTTGGAGAACACCTATAGGTCAAATTTGACAGTTTCAGACCCAAATCTGAACTAGGAATAGAAATGCAGACTGAGAGCTACAAATTGAAATTTTGAATTTTCAAAAATATGGAAGTTGAATGATTCACCATTAGTGGTGGATAAGTCCCACTTCTGAAGCTTAAACAAGAATTTTGCAAATCTGAGTACCCATTTGTCTGAAACCTGTTCCAGCATAGTCTTCTTGAAGTAGGACTAAGTCACCCATCTTGGCGTATGAGTCCCAATCGGCATTAACAGTAATTTTTTTAAGATTATAGACCTCCATTTCACATTCTTCAGTTTCCTAGGTGCACATTTCCAGTTTTGTAGTTTTTTGTTACATTTTACTTGCATTTCTAGGTCATTTTTCATATCACACTATGTTTTCAAACATCTTGCATTTTCTAGGTTTACATTTGATAGTGAATATCTTTTATCAATTTTCAGCCTTTAGGACAATCCCCTTTGACCGATTTGAATCTCATTTGCATTGTAATCTCAAGGGTTTGTTCTTGAGTGAGCCATTCATATTTTTGTTACCTCTCTCTTTTTAGGTTTACAACCCTAGAAGTATAAGAGAATCCCTCATTCCAAAAACATTTGGTTCATTTTGGTTAACCTACATTTCAAGCATCATATTTCTGATTTAGAATGTATTTACATCCTAGGAATAGCCTACATTAACATTTCATTGCATTTTGCATTGTTTAATTTACATTCTAGAGTTCCATTATTGGTATTAGTGAAAACTTCATTTATCTTACATTATTGCACTTAATTTTATTAAAAAAACCATATAATTTTGCATTTCCATATCATATTTACATCAGAAAACTTAAAAAGCATAAAAACCAGTACATTTTTTTTTCAAATTTTCAAAAAAATCATTACTTGGACTCATTCGCTAGCCTGGGGTGAATTAGTCTAGTTGCATTTTTTCACTACATTTTTGAGCATTTAATCTTCATTTTTTGAGTTTTTGTTTTCTACTGTTACCTTTCTATTTCTTTTTATAGATTTGTTGTTTCATTCAATTTATTGCATTTAGTTTAATTCCATTCATCTTGTGCAATCTAGAATTTGCATCATGGATATTTGTTTTAATAAGATTTGGATGTCCTTACAGTTCTTGGTGGATGTGTCAAGTTGTGCCTTTGGAACTGATCCTAATGACATTGAACTCACTCATGCTCCTTCATAATGAATGTCCTCCTCATGATGTTGACATCATTGGATAAGATGATGATAGCATGAATAAGTTCCTAAATGATTTCCATGACAACCTTGAATCTAATGCATCCTTTTATCCATCCATGAACCAACCAAATCTTCCAACAATATGACCTCTAGAGATGTTTGGTTACTTACATCTTGAAACAAAAGTTGAACCTAAGTTCCCTACACAAGGTGAACTTAGTTCCTTTAAACAAGAAAAAAATCAACCATTTTATGATAATAAAGTAACAAACACTCCCATCAACCTTAAGGACACATATGGAAAAGGCTTCACTATCTTGAGAAAACAAGGATGTAACACAACAAGTGAACATGAAATAAATCAACTCTTAGAGAAATTACCAACTGATGAAAATACCATGGGAATAGGGTATCAAGATCCCCCTCATAATAGCAAGCCTCTTAGAGAATATCTAAGGCTTCGTGATTATGGTATGATGATCTTTGATTCTACCTTGACCTAAATGTCCTTCCTAGAGAGCAACCCTTGATTGATAAAAATGTCAAGGATGAAGGGATCCCATTGGGTCCTCCTCCTTCAATTAGAAATAAGGGAGAATCTAGTAAATGCAAGTGGCCTTAAAAATTACAAAAAATAAAGTTTCCTCTCTATCCACCACCTGAAAGTGAAAGAAAATTAGAAATACTATTAAACAAAGAACTCATAATATTACCACCTATGTATAGATTGGTGATATATCTTAAACATGCCCAAATTTTGCATTGTTCATATCATTGTGTTCTTTGACATAGTAGTGATGAGTGTCATACATTGAAAAAAATATTGAGCAAGTATCACTTCGATGGAAATACTTTCTATCCAGTGATCCCATGACATACTCTCCTACTCCTTTTCATGTAATAGTTGTAGAACATTCTATTGTCACTATTACATGACCTTTCCCATCACCTATATCAAATCATTCTTCTCTCACACTCAGTGGGGCTAAGAAGTTGCTAGCCTTGTCCTAGTAATGCATTTACCATTGTCCCTTAGCAGTGTTGTTCACCCTCTGCTTATATAGACTAAGATTGGGAGGCGAATTACTTGCTCAATGGACAACTCACGTTTTCATTACTAGTCTTTTTCATTTTCTTTTGTGTGCTTGCATGTGTGTAATGTAATCCCCCATGATGTTCTATTTGATGTTCTCTCTCTTTGTGACATTCCTCTATTTGTACCTTCATTCTTCCCTATGTCGTGCATCTCTTTCACCTTTTTTCCTTTTGGGGATGATGCAAGGAATTGAGAAATTCATCTCTCTTTCATTTTGAACCAAAATTCTTTCCTTTTTCTTGTTTTTTCCTTTTGGGGATGATGCAAGACATTGTGACATTCATGTCTTCTTCATGTTGATCGAAAATATTTTCCTTTGTATTTTTCCCTTTCTTTTTCATTTGTCTTGTGTTTTCCTTTTGGGGATGATGCAAGGTGTCAATACAACCTATATCTCTTCCATGTTGACCCAAAAAGTTTTCTATGTTTTTTCTGTGTTTGTGTCATTCTTCCATTTCTATGTATTTGGAGGATGATGACAGTTCTGAGCTCATTACAAAACATTGTAGCAAAGAATATAGTGACCCCAAATCCATAGATCCCTTATGTGTTTAGTTTTTTTGTTTTGGGAGAAACACCTCTCTTTTCTTTTTCTCTTGCATGGCGTGGCTTTACTCAAAACCATATGACTTGGCATAGGGCTTTCCAAGTTGGCTCTCATGTCGTCTTTTTTCCTTTTAGCTTTTTTTCATTTGCTACTTTAAAGTAATTGCTCATAGTATGGTGTTTATAAATTACTTTAAAAGGGGGCCATACATTGGCATTATTCTTTTTCATTTTTCCTTTTCTTGGTTATTAGTGCATCCTTCTTACTTCATATGGTGTGTTTGTTGCTTTGTGGATGACATTGGGTATAGTGTCCTTCATGAGCGTGATCTATCTTAGCATATTACATTCCTCTTAGTGGTTTGATGCAACACAATGCATCCCCTAAGTTGAGAATTTTGTATTCTCTGATTGGTCCTCTCTTCGAGACATTAGATACAATGTTCCCTAACTTAAAGGGTAAGTGCAGGATCATCATGGAAAAAATAGGCCCTTTAGTGGCAAAAAATTCTAAAAAATCAGAGTTAGGAAACTTGACATAAAAATTTGAATAATTTATCTATATTATTTAAAAAATATGTAAGAATAGAATCTATAGCAAATTGAATGTAGTTTCTAAACTACTAGGTTTATTTAAAAAAAATCTATTTGGTTAAAATTTGAAATTTAAATGCAGTAGTACTTAAATTTTAGGGAAAAAATAAGTAGGTGTCTATCTGACCACCCTAACCATAATAAAAGTACAATAATTTTTTATAAGACTTTAGATATAAGTAGAGGACTCATGTCTGGATGTGATGCATATTTTTTTGTAATTTTTTTTCAAGTAAATAATTAATTATGAATTTCTTATAAAAACTTTTAAAAAATATAAATAATCGTATGTCTGACCACCTTAACTTGATCAAAACTTCATGAAATTATTATTATTATTTTTAATCCTATAGTATGTGAAGCATAGAATGTGACATATGTTTCATATTTAAAAAATGTGATACCGTTTGAAAGCTATAGATGTTTCTCAATCAGGACTTTAGTTGTAATTCAAATAGAAAATGAATAATAACTGTTTATAAAATTCAAAGTAAAGCATAATTTATGTTGGTGGAAAGCTGAGAATATCCATTAAAGACCCCTATTGTTAGCCACATACTGTACACATACCCATCATATCGCTACTTTTCGGCCCAGCATGATCCTGCACATACCCTAAAGACTTTGCATGAACTAAGCAAGACTCCTTTGAACATTATTTTCATTTTGCATTTGTTATATGGCCACCTTGAATAACACAACTTGCATGCCTGTGGTGCCATTGCATTTGTTCATGAGCTCGAAGCATACAAAGTTTTGATTGACTCATGAAGCTTGAAAAGCCATTTTCTTTTGTGGCACCTTGTTAAAGTTATTAGGAGGTATAACTTTGGTATGGTTGAGTAGGAAGCCCATTTCAAGGCATGAATTTCCCCATAGCCACTTGCATGTGTGCGAGTGGATATCGGCCCTGAGTGTATGTTTCTCACCTTGGACTTCACAATCGACGAACAACCATGAGTTTCATCACCTTAGAGTGAGTATATATTTCATAGACAAATTTCCTAGATCTGATCCACATCAGGATGGAAAAGTGATTGAAGCTTGATCTGATTCTCTCTTTTCTTTATCTTTCCTTTTCTCCCTTTCATCTTTGGAATTGTATGATTGACCTTATCATTGCTCTTTATATCACTTTCATGTGTGTTCCCTTGTGCTTATGTTTAGTTTGATATTTGATCTTGATCCTAGAGGCTTGATCACCCCTCTTGATTGTTGCTGTTACATCTTGATAGTATAGGTGCATTCAAATCCCTCTTGATGTGTGTGTTTGGCTACTTTAGTGTGAGTTTGAACTAGTCTCCTCCTCTCACTAAAGTGGGTGCTAAATATAGCATAGAAAAATGGACCTTTGGACATTTTCATTCTCATTTGGGTCTTTCTTGTGGATGTTGGCTTAGTTTTTCCTTTATTTAGTGTTGTAATGTGGTTAACACATTCACATTAGATCTTGGGCCCTTATGAACTAATAAGAATGTTATGATGCCTTGCAAAAGTGTTGTGAAGTGTTGTAACACACCTTCACACTTTTCTAGGCTTGTCATTAATAATTAGACCTTTCTTATGGTTTAATTGGCCCCATTTTACATCTACAGGCCTCGCTTAAGTGTATTTTTGAAAATAATCCTGATAAACATAATTTAAAATACCAAAATTCTAAAAATCACTTTAAATGCCTTAGGTGGGACCCATTTACTATTAGGGGAAAATGAATCCCCTTTAGCCCAAAATTCAAAATAAATTCAAATTTCTTGCAGGTTTTTATTTTCTAAGATTTAAGGTCAGCCTATGATGTGGTATTTTTGGGATTTATTATATCAACTAATCAATCACTAAAGCATTCTAAGTATTTCAAGCATTTTCAAGTCTACATCCATTGGAGCTATCACTTACATGTTTGCAGAATTCTACTTCAAGGGTTTGGTGAGTTGTAACATTGCTTTTGTTCATTCATCATTCTATTTCCATATTTGATTTTTATTTCTAGGGTTTAATTACCAACACAAGGTCTGACCAAGGAAAACCCCTATTCACTAACCCTACAATAATTTTTCCCTCTCTTTGCATGTGATTTGTAGGTCTAGGTTGTAGATTTTTCAAAGAGAAAGATTAGAAAATTTTCCATCAAGTTGGTAAAGTCATTCAAAGTTGTGAAAACCCAAAGAGAAGTTTGGAGAACACCTATAGGTCAAATTTGACAGTTTCAGACTTGAATCTGAACTAGGAGAAGTGTAGACTAAGAGCTATAGATTCTACTTTTGAATTTTCAATAATCCAAAATTGGACCAATTTTCTATTAGTGGAAAATGAGTCCCATTTCCCAGGCTTAAACAAGAATTTTGTAGATCTGAGTACCCATTTGTCTAAAACCTATTTGGGCATAGTCTTCCCAAAGTAGGACCAAGTCGCCCAGCTTGGTGTATGCAATTGGAATTAACAACAATTTTTTCAACATTGCATACCTCCATTTTTCCTTCTTTAGTTTCCCAAGTGTACATTTCTAGTTTTGTAGTTTTTTGTTACATTTTACTTGCATATCTAGGTCATTTTGCATATCACATTGTGTTTTCAAACATCTTACATTTTCTAGGTTTACATTTGATAGTGAATCTCTTTTATCAGTTTTCAACCTTTAGGACAATCCCCTTTGATAGATTTCAATCTCAGTTGCACTGGAATCTAAAGGGTTTGTTCTTGAGTGAGCCATTAAGATTTTTGGTATCTCTCTCCTTTTAGGTTTAAAACCTTAGAAGTGCAAGAGAAGCCCCCATTCCAAAAATATTCAGTTCACATTTTCACACTTTTTTGGGCCATCCCTACTAAAATTGGGCTTCTTTATGCCTTATTTGGTCCCATTTTTTATCCAAAAGCCTTATTTAATGCATCTTTCCAAGGATAATTTTGACACATATCAAAGGACCAATCATAATTTAATGTCTTTGGGTTGTGTGTCCTACATTTAGTGATCTAGGAATCATACGTCACCTTGGGCGTATGGGTCCCACCTAAGTTTTGTGTCCTGAACTTGAATTTGGCATAGAAATTAATATTTCTTGAAATTTGTGTCCCAAGCCTAGGCTACTGGGACTCATACCCCAACTAGCGTATAACTCTTGCTTAGCTTAGACCTCTTTTAAATCCAAATTCTTGGTTGAATTTTATTCTTCTAGATCTAATGTCAACTTGTAGTGTTGTAATTCTGAAAAAATTGGAATAAACAAGTATAAAAAGAAGTTTACTTCGCATATTTTCTCTTAGTACAACAATTCCAATATTCAAGTATCCTAGCAAGTTTATGATATGAAGAGAATTCAAGAGCATTCAAGAGCTGATTATCAAGCATCTTGGAACTATATTGAAGATTGAAGCATCATGTTAAAGTCATCAGGTATCATGTGTTTTTTTGAGCTAACATTTGTGATGTAGGGTTTCATGATTCAAGTAAGCATTCAAGTCAAGATTCATCACATACAATCAAAAGTCAACATCTACATTCATGCTACCTATTTCATACAAGATTGTAGCCTTTGTTACAAGGGTTCGGTGAGCTACAACATTACATATTGTTCATTTATCGTTCCCTCATTCTATTTGATTTCATTTCAACGTTTGATTACCAAAATGAAGTTTGACTAAGGAAAGTCCCTATCCACTAACAAAACAACATTTTTCTATCTCTTTGATGTGTGATTTCCAAATTTAGGTTGAAGATCCATTGAAGAGAAAGATTGGAGAAAGTTGTAAAAGTTGTCACCTTTCTTTTCAGATTATGGAAAGTCACCTACATGTCAAAATTTAGAGTTTCAAATTCAAAGGTTAGACATGAGAGAAATATAAGATATGACTAGAGGATATCAGAGTTTTAGATCAACCCTAATACTAGGACTAAATCGCCACTAGGTAAAAGTACAAAGCTATGTCACACTTTTGACCAACTTATCAGCATAACTGAATTTTAGTATTTATAACTAAAAATGAATTTTGGTAAAAGATATGATCTAGTAAGATTCATTCTGGATAAGTTAAATAGTTCCTAAACTTTTCCAACTAAAATTGTTGGCTAAATGCATATGTAGCACCACTTTGAGGCCAATTTACTAAAAAGTGAAATTATTTAAAAAATATAATGTTTCAACAACTCCTACTCATATAAATAACATTGTTTTTAAAATGTCAAAATACCCTTTTGTAGATCTATAAGTGTAGTTTTAAAATATATATTTATTTTAATAGTTGAATTATTATTTATATTTTATTTATATATTTTTACTAAAAGTAGGTTATTAGCACAATAATATTAGGTTGATTATCATGCCAAGAAAATTACTAAAACTTATTTAAAAAAATAAAAAAATATGACGCCCTAGATAAAAGAACCAAGACTAAGATAACATAATTTGTTTTCTATTTTAGATAAATATTTAATATAAAAGTTGACGTCAATTGGAAGCAGTCGTGTTTTATTTCACACACATTTAAATATTTATTTAAATATATTTATATATTTATTAAAATTGCAAAACAATATATCGATGCCCTAAAGTTTTTAGTTATAAATATACACAAAAAAATTACTATATAAAGCTTGACATCTCTTTTTTAGCATTTTATTAGCAACTAAATTATAGTGTTAATTTATTTTTATTTTTTTTGGCAAAAGGAGTAAAGCCTATATAATATATATTAATATATAAAGAGGAAATTACAAAGAAACAACCAAGAAACCTCATCTGGTAGAAAATAAAGAAAAAATTCCATAAAGGCTACAAGCTAATCCCCTTCAGTGTGAATAGGGGAGCAAAAGCCAAATGCCAAAGATAGTTTGAAATAAGATTTCTTACATTTTTGCATAATTTTTTAGTGGTTTTCCATCAAATCCATCTTAGAAGATGAATTTTTTTGTTCCATAGCTTCCTTTTGACTCCCAAAATTATTTTATTTTTGAATCTTCTCATTATATTTTACTGCTAGAGCCCCTAATGAAGTAGATTTCTGACCAAGTGGAGGAGGCTTTGAAAAGGCTTGAGCCTCAAACTTGTTTGTTGTTTGCTCTTGTGGAAGTGTGACAATCTTCACATCATATTTTGTTGGAGTTGCTGATGAAGTAGTAAAATCCATTAATTTTTGCCCAATTGTAGGGGGCTTTGATAGGGCATCTTTCCACCATGAAGCCTATTTTTTATCATATTTACTTTTGATGTGACATGTTGCAACCACATGAACTGTTTGAAAACATCTCCTACAAGGGAAGAGAATTCCTTCGTAACCAATAGTTGAGTCCAAGAACGACCAACAACATTTAGAATCATATTAGCAGGAAGTTTTTTTGAGAGATCCAACTACACCAAAATTCTAACAATGGTAGTGTGAGAAAAATATATAGTTTTCTTATCTACAATCAAGAAAGAACCTAAGGAGTTTCCTATAAACTTGAAACAATAATGGATCCAAAATTAG
Source organism: Sequoia sempervirens (assembly GCA_007258455.2). Lineage (NCBI taxonomy): Eukaryota > Viridiplantae > Streptophyta > Pinopsida > Cupressales > Cupressaceae > Sequoia > Sequoia sempervirens. The sequence continues at coordinate 5,010 of VDFB02201805.1, read as the reverse complement.
AGTGGAAGATTTGGAAGCCGAAATCAAACCAACATGATGTCGAAGGATTTAGAAAAAGGGTTGAAGGTTGGGTGCCAAGGCTTAAGAAAGAGGTAATACTAATTCCAAGATCAATGGTGGTCAAACAAAATTCAATCCCTATCTTTGGAGGAATCAAAAGTAGCAATGAAGAAACCATGAGCACTAAGAAAATTTTTAGGAACATTTTGCAATAAGGGATGCCAATTTCTCTTTATCGAAACATTCAAGTCTAAAACAAAAGGCCAAAATTTATTCAAATGACATATTAAAGAGTGAACAGAAAAATATTCCTCTTCTTGCAGCACCACATCCCCAAATTCTGGAACAAGGGATGCCTCTGCACATTTAAGAGGTTTTGAATGCAGACCGATATGTCCTTTTTAAAATAGGAGGAACATTGAAAGGCACATGAGGTACATGTATATTTGCAAATACCTTTGTCTTGAAAGATAGTGTTAATTTATAAAAAACTATATTCAAATAATTTTTTATTTTTTTCTTTTAAATACAAACATAAAATATACTAAAAAATACACATTTTATTAGTTTGCATTATTTAAAAATTCAAAACATATATGCCACTTTCTAGTGATTGAAGTTTAAAATTTAGATCAATGTTGTCCATTTCCTTTATAAAAGTGTGACAAAAATTTGTAATTTTACCCCACCTTGGGCGTATGAGTCGTAGTATACCAGTTTTTAATCTTTTCTATAGATCCTAGTTTACCAATTGTAGATTTCAAATTCAAGCCAAAACCCTAAATTAGGACTAAATTTCCCAAGTGGCGTATGCGTCCTAGTGTACATTAAAATTCAAAATTTTAGGATTATAGACCTTGTTTAGTGCTTCCATTTTCCAGGTGCACCACTAGTCATTCTTAGTTTATTATTCTAATTTGAAGTTTCATATTCTAGGTTACATAGCTAGATTTTCATATCATTTACATTTCCTTCTTTCTCAGCCTTTTCTTAGTGGTGAACCTCCTTTTATCTTTAATAACACCCTAAGAGACATTATAAAAATACCCTTCTCTCAGTTGAACCATTAGATCAAGATCTCTAAGGTTTCCTTGAATGAACTGGAACGAAATAGGGTCCCCTAAATTGTCCATCTCCTAAAAGGTGGGAACACACTATTTTCTTTATTTCACTACATAATACATGAAGAATGAAGCATAAAAGAGAATGGTCGAATGAAGCATACACATGGAATGGTAGATGTCTTCCTTAACGATATAAAGCATGAAGCACACACTTGAAGCATGAAGAATCAAGCATACACATGAATTTCCTCTATGAAACACATGAAGCATGAAGCATGAAGCATTAATATATTCATTTGATTGATTTAATATTCAATAATATTATAGGAGAATAATTTTCAAACTTGATTATATATTTAAAATGATAGAAAATAAGAGTGCATGGAAAACACTTAGATTTTGGGTATGTGTAGGATCATGATGGGCCAAAAAGTGGCAATATGATGGGTATGTGGCTGATGACTATTTTTTAACCCAAAATTGATGAAATGAAAAATGGTTTTTAAAGGAGATTCTCAAATTTCCACTGATATAAATTATGCTTTACTTTAAATTTAATAAGTAATTATTATTCATTTTCTATTCAAATTATGATTAAAGCCCTGATTGATAGCCTGATTGAAAAACATCTATAGCTTTCAAAGGGTATCACAATTTTTGAATCCAAAACATGTGTCACATTGTATGCTTCACATAATATAGGATTAAAAAAAGGAAAAATGGATTTCATGTGTTTTTATATTTTTTAAAAAGTTGTAATAAAAAATTCATAATTGGTTATTTACTTGGAAAAAAATTACAAAAAAATATGCATCACATCAGGGGATGAGTCCTCTACTTATATCTAAAGTATTATAAAAAATATTATCATTTTATTGTGGTTAGGGTGGTCAACCAAACACCCACTTCTTATTTTGTGAAATTTAAGTACCCTTGCATTGAAATTTAAATTTTTTATCAAATAGATTTTATTTTTTAAAACAAACCTAGTAGTTTAGAAACTACATTCAATTTTCTATATATTTTATTCTTACATTTTTTTGAAATAATATAGATAACTTATTCAAATATTTATGTCAAGTTGCCTAACTCTAATTTTTCTAAATTTTTTTCCACTTAAGGGCCTATTTTTTCCATGATGATCCTACACATACCCTTTTAAATATTTGAAGTAAACCATCTATAAATATCTATTGAAGCATGGATTTATAATACAAATATGGACATCATCAATAAAAAATATTTGTATAACCAAATAGCCATTTAGGCATACATCAATATATGTCGATATAAGAATAAAATATATACAAAATAGCCATATAGGCATACAGTCAAATATATGTAATACAAAATATGTCCAAAAATTCCATATATAGGAATACAATTCAAAGGAACCCAATCAAAAGTCATTACCCTCAAGGTGAAGGAAGTTGACAGCTAGCCTTTGTTGGTTAGGTGGATGGCGATGCATATGACACTTGTTTACTTTGAACTCGAGGGACGCTCCTCCTATTTAGTTCCTAATAAAGATTCAACTATTACAATAACAAGTAAAGACATTAATATATTGAAATTACATTATAAAAAATGATATATTTAGCAAGTACCACCGCCAAACAATCACTCTCCTCAAGAAAAAGATTTGCATGCTTAGGATCTGGCATGCCATAGTCCTATAGAAACCATCCAAATAGAAATTAAACTATAAATCAATTATCATTTGATTTTTCAATAATATATAGCCATAACAAAAAATGGAGTTTGAAATTTACTAATATAGCTCATACCCCTATGAGATCCATCGACCTGTATATTATGCAAGATACACCACACTCCATTTCCCTATCAATATTGGGAGGTGTTTTTGCTTCAATCATTTGAAAATAAAACAAAACATGATTGAATCACAAAAACTAGAATAGTGATGTAGGTCATGACTTATAATGTATGAGATAATCAAAAAAAATTTGAGTACTTATTGATCTATATATTTCTTACTATTATGCTTACTATTTTCCCTATCCATAGCTTGTTTGAAAGCACCTATTTTAGGCTTTTATCCATAGTAGCAAGGCAGCGAACTATTTGATAAAATGCTTTGGTAGACATGTATGAAAAATGTGGTAGCATAGAGAAGGCAGTGAACTATTCAAAAAATGCCTCAAAGAAGGGTGGTCTCATGGTGATGGAATTCCATGACAAATTTTCTTGTCATGACATTTCATCACCATGAGATTGCATTTCTTTGAGGCACTTTTTTAAATAGTTCATTGCCTTCTTTATAAAATTATTTTGGGATGGGGTGGATGGTATAGCGTGGTCTTGGTTATGAGATGGAGGGGGGTCATGACATGAAGAGGGGAGTGTTTTGATCATGAGGGGAAGAAGATCATTAGATGCAGTGGAAGGTGTACTTTAAGACCACATTGTGAGAGCAATCATACAATGGAGTGGAAGAGGTACTTTGATTTGGATGCAAAAGGATGTAATTAGATGAAGTGGGGGAGAGGATATTGTGAGAGGGGGATGAAAGGATATCTTTCTCTTGAGATAGAAAGATATCATTAGATAATATGGAAGGGATATGTTGTTATTGATTGGAAATGGGATCATGAGATGGAAGGGGCCCATTTGATGGAGGAGAAGGTTATCCTTGATCTTTATATGGAGGGTAATCTATGTTAGCATGATTTGGATTAGGAAATGGACATAGTTCATTTGATATGGATGGTGTGATGAGGGAGGAAAGTTTTATAGACTTAAACTTGGATAGATGGATTGATAGGGGATTCATTTAAGATTTAGGGTATTAGGGTTTATATTGATGTGGGGGTGATGAAGGTGGATGTGCATGATATGGGAAGATTGTACCACGTTGTTTTTGAATGGGGAGATAGCCACCTTTATAAATAGGCCTTGGAGGAAGTTATTATGAGAGAAATGGGATAAATTTGCTTGGTAATAGTGGGGTGATGTGGATTTGAAGGATGTGGGATATGAAAGAGTGAAATAAGAGGTCGAAGCTTCCATGGATTGGTGAATTGAGGATGAGGATGAGGACCTTGAAAAGGATTTGGAGGGAAATTTTGGCTAAAGGCTTGGTTTTCATTGTCAAAGAAAGGGGAAGGAAAATCAAGAGGAGATAGATTGGGATTGGATGAAGGTAGGGATGATGGAAGCCTACCATCAAATTGAAGGAGACATCTAAGCATGGCATCCTTATAATTATCGAAGTAGTAGGTGAGGATAAAATTAGTGGTGGTATATGGGGGTGATATGAATGGGACTTCAGGGTATCTTTGGAGAAGGGGCTAGTTAAAAATTTGAGCATTCCATCTACATAAAATGGATTGAAAATTGGGATTGGTGGATTACATTCGGGTTTCTGTAAAAGGATATGGGTATGTGTAGGATTAGCATGGGCCAAAAAGTGGCAATATGATGGGTATGTAGTTGACGAATTTTTTTAACCCAAAATTGATGAAATGAAAAGGGTTTTTAAAGGAGATTCTCAGCTTTCAACCAATATAAATTATGCTTTACTTTGAATTTAATAAGTAATTATTATTCATTTTCTATTCAAATTACAACTAATGTCCTAATTGATAGGTTGATTGAAAATCATCTATAGCTTTCAAATGATATCATATTTTTTGAATCCAAAATATGTGTCACATTCTATGCTTCGCATACTATAGGATTAATAAAATAAAATTTGAATTTCATGAAGTTTTGACCAAGTTAAGGTGGTCAGACATACAAGTTTTTATATTTTTTAAAAGTTGTAATAAAAAATTCATAATTAATTATTTCCTTGGAAAAAGATTACAAAAAAATATGGATCACATTAGGAGATGAGTCCTCTACTTATATCTAAACTCTTATAAAAAAAATATTATAATTTTATTATGGTTAGGGTGGTTAGAAATACGCCTACTTATTTTTT